>JAOWBC010000935.1:8051755-8062130 GCA_028566105.1 Hypoplectrus providencianus | reverse complement strand
CTGCAGGAAAAAGATCAGGAGGAGTGGTCAGGCTCATATCTCAAATACCTCTGTATGCATGAAGAACCAGATATCTCGCCTAGAAGGGGAGAAAACACAAGACCATGACATTCAGAGTGTTGTGATCTTCTTTATCCGACTTAAATTATTCTTCTGGTTAAATATGTAGTTAAAATTCATAACTCAAGCTCAACGAGTATATTAGGCCATGGACAGGCGACGGCAATCAACTGACATGGACATCACTGTCGATTACATATACAAATTTTCTTGAGGTTATACCTATTAATGCTAGAGTACTACTGGAAATAGTCTGGGTAATACAGGATTCAGAAACTGTACACAGCTAAACTGACGAAAAAGAGAACTATGTCAAGGTTGCCAAAATATTTCCACAAGAGGATAAAATGAGAAATCTTTCCTACATTGACAAATAGTTATTTTAATTCAGCATCCAAAGATTGCAGTTCACACTCCTCTATTGGCACTGACAAATGTGAGCACTTTTCTTTGTTAATAATGTCCCCCACTCCCTCTCTCTCTCTCACACATCTCTTTCCCCTCCTGCCGCCTCACTTTTGAGCGCTGATATGAAAGAAAGTTCTCTCCCGCCGTGACTGAGATCACTCACTCAGATGAAAAGAAAACAATTTGGGTGCTATAGCGCTGGATGACGGGGAAATATCCGCCACCCTGCAATAATGATCCGCTTGGGCACGGCTGGACATGGACTTAGTCATCCAGCTGTGAGGCACCGGGCGCAGCGTGAGTCGATTCTGATTTGCATGGGCTGATAATAAAGTCTAAAAATGGGGCTGTATCGCTCCTGAAAATAGCTCCGTATTGTGTCTAACTGCCTCATTTACAGTTTAGAGGCAGTGCTTGAATGTAACTAATTCTACAGCCAGGGTCCTATTTGAAGTCCTAAAACGATTCCTGTGCTTTATATGCAGCCCAACAAAGGATTGAGGAGGCAAATTGAAAGTTATTCATCTGTAATGAAATTCCTGCACAAAAAAAAACACTGCTGCTCAATGCAATGTCACATCCACATCTGAAAAACCAAACAAAAAGACTTTGATTAATTACAGTAGATCTTGTGTGCCAGAAACTTTTTCAAGTAATACAACAACATTGTGGTCATAGCAATCACTTGTTACAAACTCAAATAACACATAATGCACCAAATGAAGCTGCGCACAAGTCATGATGAATGATTAATCAAATAATTAATTAATGATGATTCTAACAAACAACAGAGCAGCAATAAAAGCAAAAGGTAGGACTGCTCACCGTTTCTTCCGTGCTGCTTTAGCGTGTTTGCTGAGAGGTGGATAGAGTTGCCCTGTCCTCCAGTTTGTGGGAACCTCAGATCAGGCAAATTCCCATCTGTGCTCATCCTTGCCACCTCCAGCTCTGCGCACACACACAAAACAAACCCAAGCAAGACAGCAGTTAGCAATCAATAAGTTTGATTTTTATGATACACAATAGACATAACACACAAAAGGTGCAGCAGACTATAAATTGCAGAGGCACAACAGTGCCCAGTGTTACAGCTCAGGCCTTAGAGAGACAGTGTGGCTATGCTGGATTGGGGTTGTATGAGGTTCTTATCCGTATTCTCTGTATTACCTACAGTAGATGGCTGTTAGCATGGCGTTGAGGAGCCGGAGAGGTAACAGCAGGGAAGCTAAGCAATGTACTTCTGTGGATCGGGGCGCTGGCAAAACATATTTTAGCCAAATAAAAAATCAATATGAGTTTAAGTTAGCTATATTTAGAATATATTCACTGCTTTCCTTGCTGTCCGGCAGCTTTTTCTGACTGAACACAAATCAATCCTCTCTCTTCAAATCCCCCAGATAGTTTTTTAACTCTGCAGAAGTTTGTGTGGTGTTGTGTGACTCTGAAGAGTCAGAATTCACCAAAGTAACACAATTACTAAGTTAAATTAATTAAAAGGAAGCAGTAGACCCACAACTCACATGTTCCACAATGTTAAATTAATGTTTTTGACAAAGGAGTCTGGTGTAAGGCGTGAGTTCCCCATTGGAAAGGCTGTCTGAGTGCAAGGTAAAGCAATAAAAATGTATGAAAACATAGCTTGCACTTAACCAGACACACTCACAAGATGTCCAACAACAAAACACTCTCTCTTTGACAATTACACCCAAAAAAATGTTTATTGGTTTTGTGGTCTAAAAACAGCATGTCAATTAACTGAACACGCACACAATTGTAAAACATTGTAAACCAAAATCGCTGCTTATGAATTTAGGCTGCAAATCCACTGATCTAGGTTCAGGGCAAAACCTTTCTGGTAAAGTGTTATTTAAGAGTTGAAGCAGTAAATAATGTATGAAAATGATGGAAGTTAGGTACTTAAAAGTAACTACCAGAAGTGTTTCAATCCCATTGTTTACTCTTGCTTTCATATGGGATACAAACCCTGTTCTCCTGGGTGAGAGTCCCACGTTTGAGTGACGCATTCAACTATATGGCCATTTTGAGGGGGTCCAGGCTGTAATACACTATTGAAGTATGAGTATCAAAAGTACTCATAATCAGAATGATAATTATAGGAAATACTCCACATTATGGGCAATGGGTATAAGAAGTCTTGCTGACAGACTTTAAATATGTAAAATACAGTCACAATATGCTTTCAACATACAATAATACCATAGCAGCGGTTGAACGTTAAATAAATAATAAAACTGCTTGTGACCTTCGTGTGGGGCAAACCTACCAGCTACAGCAGTCATGAATATACATCTACATATACATATCAAATCACTTCACTGCCGTAATAAGCTGTTCTCCTGTTGTAGTACCTTTTAATTTAAGCTTCCTCACTGAGCATAGCTGCAACACATTCTGCCTGGATTCATGTAGCTTTGAAGAAATGCCTTCCTCTCAACACTCTGTGCACAGGGGAGATTTGTGTCTTGCTATAGGCCTCCTAATCAAGTGACTATCAAGTGTTCAGGTGACAGTGTTTTCCTCTTAAAATGCAAAAAACAAAGGTTGTCTTTGGCCTGAAAAAATATGTCTACATTTCAAGGAACCTTTTTCTTGAGTGAAGCAGAGATACAAGGAGGAGATAAAGACCAGCTAGGGACGCCGCGCTCGCTTCTGCGGCAGCTCAACAGCTGTTGTGTCTGAAGCAAGCTCCTAATTTATGGTTCAAAGACTCTGGCGTCATCTAGCAGAGGAAAATGAGCTGCTGATAGGAGCCCAGCTGAAATAAAAAGCTCATTCCATCAAAGTTATTATGGTATGATACAATTTCAGTTTAATAAAGCAGTCAAGTGTGCTGTAATCTCAAGTGCTGGTGACCTGTGCGAAGTCTAGGCATTCCTTAATGTCACATTAAGTCCCAAAGCACTGAGATGAATCCACTGAATCACTGTGGGGTAGAAGTACAGGAAAGAAGTTGCACAAATGTCAAATTTCAAAAGAAGAGGTGAGCAGTCAGGATTAATACAGGTGGCAGGAGCAAAATAAAAGTGGCCTTTACTGCTGCATCATCTCACTTGTAAATTCACCAAGAAATGATTCAGTAAAGGATTGATGATGATCTTTTTTGTAAATTATGGCATTTTTTGGCCATTTTTGTACAGACGATGCAAATAAAAGTGTCAAAGACGGAGTGTAAAACTGCCTTATGTTGAAATGCTATAGAGATAACTGGTTATATATGTCTCGATGTCTTAAACACTTTAAAGGAGAAGTTCACCATTGTAGGAGATGTGCTAATTACCAGCTGGTTACTTATCTCAGCACATAGGCTGTAAAAAGAAGGATTTGCTGGTCTTGTTCAGGCCACAGGGGGAAAAAAATCCACTAATCAGGATTTGTATATCTTACTTATTAACACTTTTTTTTTTATCATTGCCATTTATTATATTTTATTTACTGTTTGAACTGTCTTGTTTAACCCTAACCCTAAAGCCCTGTAGCCTTAATTCAACGAAGCTGCAGCCTTTTTTACACCCACGAACTGCATGTGAATGAAGTGTGATGTTTTTTGAACACGCAATTCGAATCCCAAGATGTTCATATGGGATACTATGGGTGATACTGACAAACACAAACAAAAACTCTGTCACTGAGGTTGGAGGTTTTGCTGCCATGAGATTAAGTAAGCAGCAAAAGCAGCTGTGTATTTTCCTTCTCCTTCCCCTAAACCTAATTCTCCAACTTATTCCTTTATGCAAGTGTCTGGTACTAAATGTATCTGGATTGTTTTTCAAAATGCTGACCAGTGTTTCAAGACAGAGTTAGATTTTCATATCGCTTTCATCTGCTGTAGAGGGTGATTTCCAACAATGATCAGTTCAACCATTCCACGGTCAATGACACTGTGTTGGCTTTGCTGCTACACAAATGGTGGCCATCTCTGGCACAACACATAAACTGGCTGTGTGATCAGCCTGAGTGCAGAATCACAACTCGACACACAATTCCATCAAGTGTTAGAAAAAGAAACTTAATTTGGCCTGATAAGTCATTCAGCTGATGATCTGATGTCAGTGGACTATGACACCTATGTCTTTGATAAAGGTTAGTGCTCAAAGAGGCCATATTTAATCCTCCCTTTGTATCTGTTCTCATACTAAAGCTACTCATGCTTTCTTTAAAAAAAAAATAAAAAACAACCAAAAAAACCCTTTGTATTAGCATTCTCCTGTGCTTTTGCAAAGGCCAGGGGGTTTTGGTGATACATTCCTATTCAACTTAGCGAAGACAATACCCCAGATAGATCACCATTCCCTGGATTCCAAGCCTGCCTTTGGAATAAAGGAAGCATTTTTCTTCCCTTTCTCAAACTCCCTTTCCCTGTGTGGTTGTGTAAAAGAGCTTACAATGGGCTTTAGGGAATTCCTTTGATGCCGCAGTCGTAGTTGGACCCGAAGGCTATACCTTCAAAGCCCGTTTAAATAACACGCTAATCGGCAGAAATCTGCTCATGAGATTATCATGCGGAGAGCGAGGCACGCTCCTGCATGGACAAAGCCTGAGACGAGCACATGCACTGTGATGTGTAAACACAAACACAGACACAATGGCTGAGGAAATATCCTTCTTTGACAGCGAAGAAAATAGATCTCATTAGAACTTTGAGCTGAAAAGTGGAGCGAGGCTTTTCGTACTGTTCACTTTAAAAGAGCTCACCCTGACACTGAGAATGTGTCACCAGGTGTGTGCTACACTACACCTGCAAGCAAAACCCTGTACTTTACATGTAATTCAATGTGATGATCAATAATTAGCTGCTGCAGTGATCAGTGATGTTTAAATGGGCCCTCTTGTCCTCGTTTAACTACCCTGCATGGTATGAGGGACTGCAGGAGCCAACTGGCTGAAAAAAAAAGAAAAGCAGAGCAAACAGAGAGATAGGGCCTAGTAAACATGTCACCAGCACATAATTAACCCGACTACCACTATGTGCTATAAAATCTCACTCCGGTTGAGCAGCCTTCGTCTCATTCCCCTCTCCAAACGAGCCCAGAATCTCCTTAATACCCAGATGAATTGTGTGCCAGATACAATAAAATCATTTTTATTAATTCTCCTTACGCTTGCTTCCTTTTAAATCGCTAGACCTATATTTTAAGGTTGCCATGGCAGCAGGAACTTGGAAAAAAAACCCCACTTATTCTGAGAAGAGGGCGATACATCATAACATTATTTTTTTCTTAATTCCCCCTTGCCCCACGAGCTACCATCTGCAAAAAAAAAAAAAGTTACTTAATTTAACTTTTGCTTTTTAAAAGGATGGCAATGTAAACTAAAGATTTAATAAATTTTACTTTCCTACAACTGATGAAAGGCACCACAAGGAGAAATATTCATGACAGAAGTTATATTTGCTCACTTGGTTTTTTAAACGAAACAAAAAATGAGAACCGGCCCGTCATCTGCATGACTACTGGCTCATTCCTGTTCGTAATTGACAAAAATATAAGCACAATGATTTGAGATAATTGTCAATTTACAGCTGACCGCCATCAGACATAAGCAGCCCTGCCAGATTTAACCTCCTGTGAGAGAGAAAGAATTAATCCAGTGACCTTCACACTTGTTCCAAAGCCTCATGAGTGCTGCTGTCAATATGAGAGCACCCCGGATCAATAGCAGTGTGGTGAACTTTGTAACCCCTGTACAACTGGCAGCACCATTGAAGGATGAGACACTCCACAACGTGAAGGAAACACCAGCAGAAAGAACAGACAGAAACACACAAAGTCTATTTCAATCTCTCTTTAAATTTAGCTTCCAGTTTTCTAAATATCTTAATTGACATTGCTGTCTTCCATCTGAGCCAATAATCTGTTTCTCAGCAGCATGAGGCGAAATTAACTTAATTATGTCCAAGCTGGTTTACTCATGCAGATGAAGTCAAGCAAATTAAAGTGTAATTTGTTTCTGGCATGCAATTTTCATTGCTTTCAGCAAAAAAACAACAACAACAGAGAAACTTAAAAAGAGTCTAGATCTAAAGCCCCCCTCACAAAATGACTCTTTTTCAGAATTACATTTATTCCCTCCAATAATATTTCATTATAGAGTATGATTTAGAGGAGCTGTATCCTTAGATTACTTTATTTGCGTGTGTGTGTGTGTGTGTGTGTGTGTGTGTAAAATCCTTTTGTTCATATGTGGCCAGTAAGAAACCTTCATAGGAATAAATGGGATGCCATATTGGAACAGGCTATTCACTTTTTCTTCAAACATCCATTGCAAATAGACATAAAAAAATTCTAATCTTTAAAAACAATCAAACAAACACTAGAGTTCAAGGCCACCATGACCAGAAACTGGAGGAAACAAATTTTTGTATTTTTAATTTGTTCTGGTCTGTGAATGATTCATGTGTGATGCCTTTCATCAGGAGAAGAATCCAGTTTAAGCTTATAAAAGTGATATTTCATCAAAATCACTTTGTTCTGCGTGTCATTGCCATGTTGTATGTAAGGTCTGTATTTTAATATGTATAGCATGTGGAGCTCCAAGCACTTATGGGCACTAAACCAATGTTGTCTTTATTGATTCTATTTTTACCAATATTTGTAGAATAAATTTCCCAAGAAATTCAACCTTTATATTTCAAATGATTTGTGGCAATATCGTGCTGTGCTACTGACACTTTTTCTAGCTATGATCGTACTGGATCCTTGGAGGTGTAGGAAAATCAAGGCCAGAGTAAGGAAAATGTGAAAAGTGAAATGTAAAAAGCCCTAAAACTGTTCAGGGTTCAGAGGGTTAAAACCCGTCTGGAGGGGATCCTTCAAACTCTTCCCCTGTGCAAAACTAGCATCTCCTTCTTGAAATGTATTTTAATAGATGGTGACATACACAGAATGCATTAGAACATAACTCACGAATGTTGTCGGTGTTCTCTTGCACAATGTCCGTCTTCAGAAGGTTGTCAGCCAGGACAAAGGCCCCTTGCTCCACCGTGTCCAGCAGCATGGTGGCGGCCCTCAGCTGCTCGCCCGTGCTCAGCTCTCTCCACGCTGCCTGGGCCTGAGGCTGCAGCAAATTGTTGACCGTCTCCACCATGGCCTAGGGAGTCCAAATCATTGATTTAGTGAAAAGCAGCTAAGCTGGCCTGGGACTGCTGTTGTTTGACATGGTGATTTGGTAAACAGTATGAGTGAAGGAGGGTTCAGCACTGAAAAACAAATCACACAATCCTGTGGGATTTTGCAAGGAAGAAGCATTTTTTTTCCTGACCTGTTTTTCATTTAACTGAAAATTGTATAATCATCTCTCTACTCTGCAATTTCATGACCCTATTCCCAATTAATTTACAAGTCATGCTTTTGGACATGGATGGTAACAAGATGTGGCAACACCTGAATGTGTAATGACATGGGATATTTCATTAGATTGCTTTTGTTACTGTTTTTCCTTTTTATCTACAAGAAGAATTAATCATGTAAATGAATCAGAACCAATGCTTACAAGACTAGAGGCCAGTTTTTACATGACTAGAGGCTAGAGTCTTTAATTGCTGTGATTAATGTTCTTCCATGCAGACAATCCCAATGCACAAAAGCACTACAAGACTAAAAAAAAAAGCTCACAGCAACATTGAGCCATTCCAATGGATGAACAAGGTATTTGCTGGTAGCAACTATTCATCTCATATCACTCCCGCATATTAATAGCACAGAACAACTATTATGCCTTCTTTAATCTGCCCACAACAATGCCAAAGCAAGTAAGCAAGGAAGAAACAAGAACATTCTCAAGACAAGATTAAAAATTAAGAGCCATTAAAGATTTAAAGATGCCAATGGCAAGATTAATGAATGGAATACTAATTGGTCAAGCAAAGTAATAAATTCCTGGTTCGACAGCACTGAATAGCAAAATGAGCTCAACTGCCAGTGGAAGCTATTTCTAAGCCATTACAGTGCAGTAGGTGGTCCAACAAACAATTATTAGAAAAGTCCTGCGCTGCTATTCATAGTAACACTTCAATCTCTTCCATATCTGATAAAAAATGGTTTGACTTTTGATTCTCCGTTTGCACTTCTTCAAAAGCCGGTTTATACACTTGTGACGTCGTGAAGATCGAAGCTATGATGTGTGTTAAAAATGGGGAGTGTCATGCCACAAAACTTCTCTCTGAGCTTCGCTTAGATCCCCTTTTTGATCAATGGATTATGAAAGGGAATAAGAGTTTTAGTATGACTCAAAAACAGCATGGGGATAAAGCAAAAGGCGATAAGAGAAATCATGTGCTTTCGTGTATCAAATAAATTCTTGATCAAAAGACTAGAAAAAACTGGCTTTACAGTCACAAAGCACAAGTGCAATGGACCCCCCAATTACCTTATAATGTTAAGTTGTATGTTTGTTTCAAATCACTGTGATAGCGAGAGGAGACGGAGAACTGATTGTGTTCAACTCACAGGCGCTGGATGAGAATTTCAAACAGCACCAGCTGGCTTTTCCTCATTCAAAACATACCCTGCACACATTAAGCCGCCCACAACCTGACACAACCACACACACACATACACTGCGAGAGACTGATGCAAGAGTGAACACACACCTCTGCACCTGCTAGTATACAACAACACAGACAAACTTGCAGGCGCACACACACACACACATGCACAGGCAGTCTACCAACTTTGATGTAATTATTCATTATCTGCAGCCAATCTCCAATCACACCTTTTGACATTCAGCTAGAGGCAGGGGTTGATTCACTCTCAATTAAGGAGCTCTTTTTCTTCAGGCGCTGACTTTTTTTTTTTCTCTTTGTTCACCACTGCAAGATTTTTTTCCCCAGCACCTCTTAAAACACTGAAATAATGGTTGTTCAGGGAAAGGATTGATGGACTTGCAGAGGAGGCTGTCTGCCTTTTTTTTGCATGCATAAAAAAGAATAGCTCAGCCCAAACTCAGAGGGCCAGACACTTGATGAGGAGGGAATACACAATATATAATTGATAAACATGAGCGGATAAAACAGTCGAGGGGAAGTGTGTATCAACATGAATATAATTAAAAAAACATCAAAGATCTTCTTACAGATTCTTGAGAAATTTATAACATTATCCAAAGAAAAGCAATAAATCTGACATTCAATCATGGTGCATCATTTGGACATGCAATAGATTTCTAAATCACTGTGATGCAAATGATTCATCACTGGTATTAATATGCGTATGGCATGCCAATTTCCCCCTCATCCAAACCACACAATGAAATTATGATATCAAGACTGAGGGTACTGTCCTCATGTTGAAAGGAGGACGCCTCACAGCACACTTTACACATCAGACGAGCTGAACTTGAGCATAGTTTATATGAACATATGAAATGTAATTTACAGCTACATTTAAATTGAGGTAACTCAGAAGAAAGAGAGTGTGTACATCTAGCTGAACTATTTTTTTGTACTGTAAAATTTACTGACTGATATCAACAATTTAGTCAAGAAAAGTAACTTCACATTGAGTGAATAATGCCTTTTTCTGTGTTACTACCTCGTGTCCCTGAGGGTTTTGTTAAGCCATCTATGTGTGGCAAACAGGAAAACTAATGTGTCCTTCATGTTTTTTTCTCTACCACATTGGGGGTTTTATATTTAAGAAGAACAAAAAATTTTTGACATTTTGTAGAATACTATTTTCTTTCTTGTAGGTAGTTTGATGAGGAGAAGGATACTCTAAGTTATGTATCGTTAAAGCTTACACGAGCAGCCAAATCGTTTAGCGACAACATTTTTAGCATTGATAAAGAAGCCATACTTAACGTGTTCATTTGTGAGCTGTGGGATCAGAGGTAGGAAGGTTTAGTTATGTTTGGAAAAAGACCGATCCATTAAGCTAACTCTCTGCAA
>JAOWBC010000935.1:8011773-8038404 GCA_028566105.1 Hypoplectrus providencianus | reverse complement strand
TGTGTGTGTGTGTGTGTGTGTGTGTGCTTCTGAATGATCTCTTGGGAGACAATCAAGCATGCCTACAGTAACTCATTTTTCTTCCCTCTTTCTCCCATTATAGAGTGACGGACGACACAATGCTTTCAGTCTTGTCAACTAATGCCCCATTCTTCCCAATGTCAAGCACTTTTCGTATTTGCAAAACTTGTCCAAATAAAATGACGACGTCCCAAAGAAACACAATTCTTAAGTGATTAAATTAATGGATGTAGCAAAATGTAATTGGATGGTTTTATCTTATACTGACTGAAATGAAGTTGCTTCACTTGAGGCCAGCCAGGCTCGCCCAGACAGCGCCTGTATTTAATCATTAAAAGTCAGACGGTGTCTGCATGTGACAGTTCAGCTCCTGCATGAGAAAAAATACACCAAAATAGGTGCCAATTAAGTCTGCCATAGCTGAATTCATCACGAAAGGTCAATTAAGCTGGTTTGAGAAAACTGTCTCTGCTGACAGATACGTGGTTTGGGGAGTGACTGTCTTACAATGTTCCATCTGGACTATAGAACAAATTCACCTGCAGATATTGAGTAAAATTATACAGTGTGACCATCACCTGTCAAGGCTCTCTGACCGCTCTATACCTGCCTTGATTAATACATTGAATAAACTATACAGTACCAGTCTTTAGTCTGGACGTACCTTTTCATTCACAGTTTTTTCTTTATTTTTATGAGATCCTCTACATTGTATATAAATCGTAAAGACATCAGAACTATAATGGAACAAATATGGAATTATGTAGGAAACCAAAAGGAGTTGGACAAACCAGAATGTTTCAGATTTTAGATTCCTTTTGCTTTTTATATTCTCAATTATATCTTAAAAACCACTCATGACCACAAGAAGTCTGTAGTGGTGTCTGTATCAGCAGAGACCATGACTTTTGCACGTATTTTCTCTTGTTTATTTATTTTGCTATGTGTTGGGTTGATACAGTGCATCCATCTTCAGGCATGAACTATGGAATTAGCAAACAATGTGCAGAAGGAATGCAAAAATAGTGAGGCAAAACGCCAAGCAGACAGAGGTTGTTTCAAAAATACTGCATCTGGGATTTGCTTTCCCTTTTGTTGAGCCATGCAGGAGAGCAGAGTTTCAATGCTGTGTTTACAGGCACAAAGTTATATTTCCTACATGGTATGCCTTTAATCAAGAGTCAAGTCAACATCTATCATGTTTCAATGACTCCATTATGTGCAATGTATTCAAAGACAAGCCCTGCCTTTGACTTGTTCTTTCATGGCCCTCCAATAACTTGCATCTATATTTTCAGAGCTGACATCAGCAAGGCTACATGCTGACATTAAATTGCCCTTGCCTGTAGTTAGAGGGAGGGTGTGTTGGAGGGTGAGACGACCAGCATTAGGAGATATAAATTTTGATTGACATATAATTTCCTTCTCCAGTCCACCTTGGACAGCCTTATGTTTGATGGGTTTATAAGATAAGGGACTCTGCATTTCCTCCTATACTGAGAGGCAAGAGAGGGAGCATGAAAGAGGGAAGAAGGGAAAGAGAGGCAGTCGGAGGGGTGCAGGGGGAGAAGGAATGACAGCGAGCGGAGTGAGGTAGATGGAAGGGGAGCTCGAGGAACTTTCAAAGAGTGGCAGAGGAAGCTCACACAGTCGTGTTCTGCTTGGCAGTGTCGTCTGAAGAGCAATGGCTTTGAAGAATGTGCCGAGAGGAGGTGGGGTATGTGTTCCTCTTATCTTGCCATATGACGGCTGTTAGTGAGGTCTCGACGGGTGCTGGTGTTGCCCATTAATGAAGCCTCTATGTATGTGTGTGTGTGTGTCTGTCTGTCTGAGTCTGTGCTGATTGATGAGATGAACAGATTTTTTTAGGCTTCCAGCCAGATTTGAGGCTATGATGTCACTCCCCAACCCAGTCTGACTCGCTCTATAAAAAAATCATGATAGGGAAGTTTCAGAAAATTCCTCAACAAAAGCACATTTAAAAAAAAATAACATATCTAATTTACATTGCTTCTTCCTTTGGTTTTAATAATGGATGACAACCACTCAGTTGCTTTATATATGCAAGAATACTGCCTGACAATACAATATGAAGGTTTTTAGGTTACCTTTTAGGTTAAATTTAAACTTGAATTCTTCCCATGGGATTTATTCAATTTTAAGAATTTATCAAGTTCTTTAACTTTACATCATAATGTCAGAGCATTCACTTAAAAAAAACTGCATGTTCTCAGTGACCAGATGTCAGTAAATATGAAATGCTGCTTCATCAGCCATTGGACATTCTTCATTTACTTAACTACTTTTAAATCTAAAGCAGCCAACATCAATTTTATCTTCATGTACACTCGACTTCATTATTTTAGTATTGATATAAAGGCAGAGCTGGGACAACCCAAACAGAAACAAATGGTCTGATGCCTGACAAACAAAGCTCAACAGCCCCTTCAAATCGCTTAACACAAACACATTTAGCCACTAATTAATTACATCAATTGTATCCTGAGAGACAAGAAATAAATATGGGTGTGCAGTGTACTAGTTACCAGTTTCCATACAGATGCAATGCTAAGATATCTTTAGCCTTGCATCAGTGAGTCAGGAATAAAGAATGAGAAGGGAGGGCAGGAAGCGAGACGATGGGAGCTGCAGGGGGAGTGTAAACATAAACAAAACACACACCAGCTACCAACATCGAAGCAAAGAGCCTGACAGTAGACTGTCTCCTAACGAGAGTATTGACATCCTCACAGAGCCAAGTCATAAAGAAACAACATATATATTTCATAAGCAGGGCCTTTCATTTTTAAACAGAGTAATCTTTCAGGTTTTCGAAGATTATTTTGGTATGTAATAACTTGGAATTTCCTGTCGCATGTTATACAGACTATATCGGGTTTTACCGTATTGATTTTCATAATTATATTAAAAAAATATATCAGATATATGTCATAATGCCTGTTTAATGATACCATCTAGCATATACAATATTGCTAGATGGTATGGCCATTATTGTATGGTAGCAATTTACTAATGTATGCTCAACATGTGTGCATGAATGAATGGATGGCACTCATTTTACTTTCCAAATAACCCAGGGCGAACCTGGGTCAACCAAAAAAACTACTCTTAGTGGCCAAAACTACAAAAACAAGACTGCCTTAAATATTGAACATGACAGAACTCCACATTACCTATGGTTCCAGGTGGACAGGGCATCTTAGCAACCACACCCTGTTTGGTCTTGGGCCAGGAGATGTCCATCATCACCAGGGGGTTGCAGAACTCCACCCTGATGGTGGGAAGCTTGGAGGACGGTGGTGGCCTGTTGTCATCTTCTGGGACCAAACCCTCCACCAGTGTCTGGACAGGAGCCACCACTGTGGATGTGGTTCGTGGCCACTGGGCCATTGCAGTTGTTGTGGCTGGCATCTTGGTGGTGGTAGTCCTGGCTGATGTGGTCGTCATAGTAACAGTGGTTGGTCGAGTGGTGGTCCTTGTTGTCATGGTGGTTGTGTCCATGTATACCATGACAGAAGACGACGTTTCTGGTGAAAGTAGGAAGAAGAAAAAAAAGTGAGCTGACAGATTCTGGGGAAAATGCAGCCATGGAAAAGGAAGATTGAGAGTAAATGTCTTTTTCTTTTCAGTCACACTTCATTAATGTCTGAGAGGGAAATTTATTTTGGTGCTGGTGGAAAAAAAAGACAGAGCGTATGCAGAGGGGCTCTATTCTTCCCTCCTTACCAGTTGTCAGTTTAAGAGAAGATAGTTCAAAGAGGATCAATTGGAACTGGCAGGTGTGACTTGCATGGGCATGCATGGTGTCTTGTTTTGAACCCCCGCTGGCTAAGCTAACACACATACACATCATACATACACAGCTGGGCAGTCTAAAAGTTGCTGTTGATGACAGCTTTTTTTTCCTGCAAGTCAATAACTTGAGTGTAGCTACATGCTATTTCTGGGTCACCCAGGACAAACTGAAATACCTTTTTCCTGGATTGGTGTCCTCCCTGTGACCTAGGGACAACCCAGGGACGAGGGCTCTCATAAGAGCAGCACACACCAAGATGCATTCATACACGGCCTCAGTAACCCCTCTCTTCCCACTTAAATTCATATATAACTCCTTGGCTCCCTGTCATCAATCACCCCACATACTCATCCATTCTGTCCCCTTTCTTCCTTCCCCTGTGTCACTGATTGGAAAATAAGGGGCCCAAATTAATTTAGCGACAGGCTTTTTATGCATTTGTGGGCTTGCTTAAGCCACAGAGGGCCAGAGGACACATGGCCAGGTCATACTTCATCATATCGCTTTGGAAATAAAGGATTTTCTGTGACACTGTGTCCTTAGGAATATCTTTATTTAGGAGCAATGATCTTTGCTTCGCATTACATAATTGCTTTTTTTTTTTGCACTTAATTGTTCAGTATGCAATTCTGACATTTGTACATGTCATGATCTTATTTCTTTGTGGTTTGGACAATGCCAGCTTGCTGTAGACCCTTTATATAGGCTCCCATGAGACAGCGTTTTCTCACAGACACACACAAGCTGGGCCTTTGCAAAAATGCAATTTAGGTTATTTTTTCTCCACCTAATGCAGAGATACTATCAAAATGACAGAAGTGACAAATGGTCCCAATCTTTGCATGAAAGGGGAGCAAAACAAAATTTAATGAGGGTCGATTTTGGGTTGGCAGGTGTAATGGACATCACATATCCAGAGAGCTTAGATAACACACATCACTTTTAAAATCCAGTTCAGTGAGATTCAATTTGCAATCGGACGATTTCTCTGCATAGTGAATTTGAAAGCGGTGAAAAAAGACAGCATAAATTAGTGCCACTGTTTGGGAATCGCAGAGACGCCTCGAGGCTGTAATGACACAAACCAGGCCGCTATCAGCAGTCAATGCATTCAACGCTTAACAGCATTCAGCGACAGCCAAGGTTGATTAAATAGGTTGCCACCGCAGCAAGAGTTCCAGGCTGATTGAGTATTTGTTTTCTCTCGCTAACAAAAGAGTTTGTTGTGTTTTTACCATCCGCAGGTATCTTGGGCACTCCTGTGGAGCCACTCCATCAGTAAAGTGGAACTATTACAAGAAGCTCATTGAATTGCAATGTGAACTAAAGGCATGCAGCGACCTTTTTCACTTCTGCCTGATAATGCAGGTTGTGTAACTTAAAATGTGTCTCACAGACAGAAAAAAAAGTCAGCAAAGTATACAGTCGTAAATGTTATGTAGAAAACATCTTGGAACAGATACTGTCACATTGGTGTATATGAATACAAATGCTTGAACAAGAAAGCAAAAACGCAAAGTCACATACTCATGTACTGATCGCCAACAGTCAGCCGACATAAACTGACATTACTGCCCATCAGCAGAGCTTGAAAGAAATCACATGAATGCTCAAGGTAGTTAACGTATCCAGCAGTCACAGAGACATCCACATTTACATGCTATAACCACTATTAGACATCATCATCAATCTGCACCACAGCAGCCCAGGGGATCCTTCGGCTGCAATGATCATGAAAATTGGAGGATAAAATATCTTCAAGGACACCAGTCTATTTATTTGAAAATTCATGAAATAAATTATTTATGCATCTGTATTTAAGGAGAAGTGATGATAACCTCAAATATATTACACAAACTCTTGGTAGAGGGAAGTGGCATCAATTTCAAATAATTGAAATCACCCAGTGGTGCTTAAAGTGCATATAGTAAAGGAGGCCATTAGAGTACCTCATGGAAATCTGATCATGGAAATTCACAGCTCATATTGAGGTCAGCAAAGGTCACCATGCACAGGCTCCGATAAGCGAGTGGCTAAAAAGGTGTGCAGACAGGCCTATTAGGATAAGAGGAATGATTGTACTGGTTAGGATGGCTTATAGAACAGGGGGTTTGTTGCTCTCTCTGCCCAAAATGCATACTGATGTAAGTCATTTAAATTCACCGGGACATATAATGCATTAAGTATAGTTTCATAGGAAGTCATAATAATTATAAACCAAAGCACCAAATTACATATTAGGCTTTAGAGCATTTCAATAACAATTATCTGTGTCATTCATTAGCAAGATAGGTTTAAAGTGAGCATAGCTCACATTTGAAAAATCAAACGGCACATTCTTCCTCATACAAATGAAAAGTTGTATTCATAAGTCACAGTTCACAATTGCTCAGTTGAGTAATTTCAGTGCTTTTGTGTTGGTATGACCAATAGCTTATGGTTATGATGGCTAATGTTAGTTGTCATCATATCACATGGATTTTACTCTTACTCTACACTGTGTTTAAGCATGGAAGTGTTTTAACACACACTGGAAGGCCTAAGGTGTATTCTGGATAAGAAGCATCGTTGTATTTGATTTCACAGTGCATTGAAAATACATTTATGTAACTATTACCGGAATTTACGTGCCAAAAATAGCTAAGGAAGTAGATCAGGTGAACCATGAAATATGATTATAAACCTTTTTTATATTTTTATTTTTTTATATTCCAGCACATATTATCTAACTTGAAATGTTAACAAAAGTGAAAATTAGTTTGTGTTTCCCTCCAGTGAATTGGATCCACTCCAGGAATAATTTTGTTTATTTTTCTTGGCCGATGTTACATCTGTCCAACAGCTTTTTAAAAATATAAGTTATTTCTGTTATCTTGCAGAACCGTTGACCAAAAACACAGCCTCCTGGGTGGTTTTAACTTCAAAAGTAAAAGCTTCTTGTCCTACGAGGAGACAAAACTACACAGTCCTACTTAAGTGGTCCTGTGACTACAAGTGGTAAATACAAAATAATGGCTGGCTGAACTGCCTTTTATTTTCCAGGAAGCCTAATTCCTTAAATATGTAACAACAGAGCTTTAACTATTTGAAGGCCTTTTTCCGCTAAAACAAAATAACCTGGTGTGATCACATAATTCTTCTTATTCTGCTGACATGGCCAAATGAGCCAACATATCAGAAGCTATAAATGATGTCTTCTGATATTTTTACTTTGTTAAAAAAAATGTTTGAAATACTAAAATGTGGTATATAAATACCAAAATTAAAAAGGGGATATAGAGCTGTTACTAATTTTTTTGTTTTTGAGAGAGGGATGTCCAGTTTCTCTTCTTTAAATGTTATGCTCTGATCTCTTTTAGGTTTATTACTATATTAAAATAAATTGTCCAGATATCATTGCCTCTAAATTAAAAATAAAATAAAAAAATGAGATTAATTAACAGAAATAATCCTTTTAAAGACATACTAATAAAAGTTATCATATCACCGTCTTTAATGCTGGCTAACGTGACAGCACAGAGAAATATGGCTTGAAGAAACTGCCATCACAGCAAGAGGTTAATTCAAAGTCACTGGGAACCATGACTAGAATGTAATTCCATACTTTCAGATGATCCCGTTGAGCCCACTGTTGAATTATTTTTCAACACGCAGCATGTTAAATATGCTCGCAAAGACACACACAAGAGACGGCGAGCAGGACTGGAAAAGAAGAAATGTCCTTGAGCAAACTTGTATATCTTTTCCATGAGATGAGCACAACAGCAGACACAGTGTGCAGGCACGATCGCCTTGGAGACAACACAAGGACATTTTGTTTTGCTTTGCCAGCTTTCTCCAATTTCTGCAAAGGGGTGAAAAGAGAAAAAAAAGGCTCAAGAGCACCAACGAGGTGAACAAGACGTTGTTGTGCTCTGAGGGACTCGTGAGTGACCTTACAGGCAGATTTGAATGTGTGGAACATTTTTGGTTGGGAGTTTTAAACCTGGAAATATGACTGTGGATAGGTCCACTCTTTATACACACTTATGAATTTAATAAATCTGGGTCTGTTTAACAAGTACAACCTCTTTGCAATATTTTAAATAAAAAATGGCACCTATTTGTTTAGGTATTGCATGATGAAACAAGTTTGAGATTATTATTTAATAACATGGCCTCAAACCTCAAAGTAATTTATCTTCTGTATATTTAAGAGTCAATGCATTCTCAAAGGCATTCCAAAGTTGATTAAATATGAATAATATTAACAGACAGATATCAGATATTCATGACTCTTAAGCTAAGGGGTTTAAGAATGCACCTACACCTAAAAAGGCGACATCTTTATTCATGAAAGACAGGAGCAACTTCTGTGGCCACTCCAGCTTCCTCTCATTGAGCCACCAACTCCACTCATGACTTACGCTGCGCTCCTATTGCACAAAATCCCCTCACCAAACGCATGAAGTCTGCTTCCACCACACACCGAGCTTTGTGCTTCATTTCAAAGCATTCATTTCTAACTAATTAGCCTTTCTCTCTGTATCCCAGGGCTCGTGGCTTTCACAATTAGATAAGCCCACTCTGCTTTGCTCCGGGTAAAAAAAAAAAAAAAAACGAAAGGAAAAAACTGCTACGTTACTATGAAATGAATCCGGTTTATATGACTTGCCATTTCCGCACCGAGAGCGGGCTCGTCTGTTCTGAGAAACTTCTGCAGATGCAAGATCAAAAGACGTGCAAAGGGCTTTCGGGGGTAAAAATGAAACTAGAATCAGACGGTAAAGTGACTCTTCCAACCTCAAGCTGAACCCAATTACCTCCTAATTTCAGTATTTGAACCTTTATGCATGGTTTCATTTTCAGTTGGCACTTTCATGGACTGTAGAAAATATTGGACAGTCTTTGTGTGATGTCACCCATTTAGTTTCTACTCGCCTGTTTTAGGCCTACCAAATGGGATTTCTGGGTGCTGGGACATGTATTTTTAGAGTGAAGTGTACTTGAAGCCCAAATCCATGATTGTGGCTATATTCGGATCTCTCAGATATAAATCACAACCATATACTTATTTCATTCAGCTGTCTGAGCTGAGGGTGCTACATCCACTTTGTAACCCACTCTAGTTCTCTCAAAGTTAATTCTGGTGTCAGGACTTTTTGTCAGTACAGGTAGTTATATAAACATTTTGAATCCTAGATTCATAATGTTAATCAAAGAAAAGACGCACTAAAGGGTTTGCCCGAATGTGACCTTCGCCTTACAGGGCAATAGCTTAGAGGATTGGAGAAAAAAATAACTTTGTACTGTCAGTTTATACAGGTCAAGTTTCAATAATAACTGTAATGAAAAGGCAACTATGGAGGTGAACATCATCACACATAAATGCAATATGTTTAGTGAATCTACAAAAAACTAAAACGTTCTGATAATTCTCAGCCATTAACTAATTAAGCAATGATTTGTATTCACAATGTGACATTTTGTCTACAATGAGAAATATTTACATCAAAACACAAAAAACATAATGTCATTTATTTTCTATCATCTCACAATATCGGTATTCTTATCACGACGGCATAATTCAATAAACCTTGAAGCTTATCAATACTCCCATGTTTATGTCACACTAAAACGATACACATGTCCTCGTGTGCTGAGGAGAATGGTTGAAAAAATGAAATGATATAAGTCCTGTCATTTAATGGAGCCGTTTGTGGCAGGCCCACAAATCCATCAGAGAGTGCAACTGGGATGTGGGGCTGTGGTGGGGGTTGGTGTGCGGTAAATTATGCAGCCAGACATCCGGTAATGCTTCGATATCATCTGACATGATGAGAACCGTAATGGATGGGAGCTATGCATTGTTTGGCAATTAATTTCTCATTCTGAAGCTCTCTTCTCGGGACTTGAGAGGGCATCTATGGAGGTCACACAGAGCTGGGAGAAGCGTATGCCCTGAGCTGATATATATGCACACATGGACGCAAGCCCGGGGAGACTCTCAGTGTTTGAGTTAAATGACAGATGAGACGTGAGCAAAGCCTGCTCGCGTCTGCACTACAGTGGGGTACTGTAGGGCGAATGCACCACACATGTGCACTAAATGGACACAAAGGCAGAAAAAGGGCAAGTTTTTGTCTAATGTGAATGCATATTCGCGAATGTACATATGCAGAATTAGAATTAGCTGATTTGTTTTTCTATATGAATTCTGTACACCCTAAAATAACTGCAAAACCTAAAATTAAAATAAATTATGCAAATCTGTCTCACACCTTATCATATGATATTAATATCGTAAATACAATCCTGCAGTTTGTATTAAAAAAATCACAGCCCCAAGGAATTCCACATTTAGCAACATATTTTCTCAGCTAAACAGAGGAATGTTGCATATCTGTTTTATTATTGCAGCCAAAACTGTAGTCTCAAAGGCTACTGACGAGGCCAAACATCGTCCAACGTAGAAGGAAAAGCAAAAGGAGGAAAGCGGAGTGTGAGTACACGAGCAGAAGGGATTTCAGACTCACTAAGAGGAGAAGCGCACTCCTCCAAGGTCTTGGCATTTGCCAAAAAAACCTCAAGTAAGGCTTTTCAAAAGACTGTCAACCAACAGTAGTGTGGGCCAAAAGGATAGAGCAAAGCTGTGCGGAGGAACTCTGACACTGGTGATAAAGAGAGTTAAAGATGCTTCAGAGGCCTCCAATCAGATTTAACTTGGCTGATTGGCCAAAATAAATCAGTTTGAGCTTCTACCAAGCCTCTTAAATATAATGTGGCATTTTTTTTGGCTTGCTAGCGAAAACCCATTGCCATACACACATATCTGGAAGAGAGCAGAGAGAGCACTGTGGAGGAGAAGATCCCACACACAACAGTAAACTTGTAGTTAGACATATTTTCTTTTTTTTTTCTTCTGAGTTTGACATTCATTGGGTAAAAGTTTTGAAATTGCTGCCAACTACCTGCTTAGCTCACACACTGCACATCAGATATGCTACATGAAGATAGCTGGGGTGAAACACTGGGTTGGTTTGCACCAAAAAGTGAAAAAAAAAAGAAAAAAGAAAAAAAAAACTATGAAGAAGCACAAATGGAATTATTTTTTGGCACAACACACTGAAAAGAGACACCAATAATACATTTACATATGCACAGGCAATCCATTGGCCAGAATAAAAAAGTTTGGATGGTACATTTCTGTAAACCACAGATATGTTGAAACAGGAAGGTTCTAAAACGCTGCAGCCTGTTATCACTCCCTATCTGCTATATACCAGTGCTTTGTCAGGATCATAGGCAATCGTTGGCATCACTTTTTGGAAACTGGGTTGCGGTCAAGGTTTGAAATAAAGAATACGCTGTTCGGTGTTCTGGTGACTGGGCTGATGTAGAAGTAGAGACTAATGTTACGCTGCTTAATAATCGCAGGTTTCACATATCTTTCACACTTGACAAAAGTCTTTGAGTTTTTACTGTTTTTCCCATTTCTGTACACGTCAGGAGAGATGGATGGGGTGTTTGCCTTAATTGAGGGATTGCCTGCCACCTCTCTCACTACACAGCTGATCTGTGTATGATTTCTGGATCAAGGTAGAGCCGCCAAGGCCCATGATGGATGGGCAGTCAGGAGGAGGGACACCAGACAAAACCATGTGATATAATGGGGCATCACACAGAAGGGACAGACATGCCAAATACAAAACTGCTAGAAACATGAGCTCACCTGTTCAAATGACAAAAAATTCCATTCAAAATCATTTTAAAACATCAGTATCATAAGATCAGTAAAACTTACATCTGCTCATGCAGTTAAGATTAATTCATTTTATTACAATTTATTCTTACATGAGGGAAATGGCTTTGAAATGTTCAAAGAGGCCCTGAAGCACCAACAAAGTGCTTTTTGTTTCCATGTTAAAAATCTACAGCTGCATTACTTAGAGTCCCATTGTACTACAGCATTAAAGAGTTCACAGGAAAATCTTGCATTCTTGCATGTGTTTGTGTGTGTGTACATGTGTTAGAAAAATAATTCGAAACTATAATCCCAAACCTCGCACTTCCCCCTCCAAGAAAATTGCCCTCTGCATGAGGTGCACCAGGCATGTGATAAGTGCGTAGCCTGCAAATAAGCATGTAGCCTACATTTTTAAGCCTCAACATCAAAAAGGGCTTCATGCAGAATGCAAAAGACACTTTTTTTGTGCAAGGGTGGCTTTTAGTTTGAATTGCTAAGCAAGATATTTCTTAAAGCTTTATAATCAAGAACAAAAACATTTTTTAAGATACATGACAACTACATGTCACTTGAGTCGATACAATAACTCGCAACATCCATCAATCAAAACGAAGCATGACAGATAGTGGAATGCTTGTGCATAAGCAATGGGTCCCAAAGGACATCAGTTTGTGCCTTTAAGGATTCACTGAGTCATACTGAGATTATCTCCACCAGACTCTGCCAGGCTGCATTTACTGCTTAGACAGTCTTAATCAATTTAGCATGTGTCAGGCACTTCCAAATTGAGCCAAGGCAAGCATGGGCGTCCAAAACATCGGCTGTTTCGGCATGAAGGTCGGGGCACCACGTCTGTGGGCTCCCTCAAGGCCAGCAGGGCTGGCACTGTGCCCCGGCCAGATGGCAACATGTGGCAAAATTACAGCACTGCCAGACGGTGAATGTATCTATGACACCAACTGAGCCACATCCTTTGCACCAATCATGAGCCAACAAAAGAATCACTCAAACTGAAATGTGAGATGAAAGAAACATCTCACAGATACTAAAGTATAAACAGCCACTGATTGCTGTACTCTGTAAACAGTCCTCAACACACTGGGATCTGAATATGTTCATTTGAAGGATAGAAATCACTGGAAATCCGAATTACTGGCCATGAACAGCAAACAGATCATTATACAGTCTGTTAGCAGTCTATAGAGAACAATAGTTTTTTGATTGAACTGAACAAACTGCTGTTAGTTAACACAAATGTGGCATTGGGTGAGCTCCATTTGTTAGTGCTGCAAAAGCAGGTGTGTGAGACTGAGGCTTATTTTTCTCATGTGGCTGCCCTCGTCTTTGCAGTCCTGTGGACTCAGTGCAGCCGGTGTCTCATGCTCACTGTGACAGACGGCTCAGAGGTTATTCTCGTAAAGGTGAGGCAAAGAGTAATGTCTTCAGGCAAGTTAAGGGAAAACACACCGCATGTGTCAAGTCTCACTCACTGCCAACAGATATATATAGCTGCTGATTAAAGATTTTAAATGTACCCAATCTTACTTAATCACGTCATTGTGCAGTTATTCACAAATTAATCCTAAAGCACATTTTATCTCTGCTCAAAAAAAGCAATTTGTTTTTATGTAATAAATACTCTTACCAACATGGGTGTGGGTAATTATGCTCGCTTCATCATATGTATGAAAGATTTATTTGTGGAAATAAATAAACAATACCTACGCATTCATAAAACTGGATTTCAAGGTTACCTGAGAAAACCAGGTCCTAGTGACCTCCGCAGTGCTTTCTGGCCGTTTTTTTCATCCAGTGGTCGTTAATCTGCTGCACTGCAGCCGTGATGTGCAGGGGCCCTGTACGCATTAGCTTTTACAGATATGTTTTTTAAAATGCTTGTTAAAAATGTATTGTTTATTAGGTGGTATTCATTAACACAACCTGTGTTAACACAATATGTTAAAAAGTAAATAATTTGTGGCTTTCAAATATTGGATTTATGTCATGTTATTGCCCTAACTTTGGCAGCCCTAATCAAACTATCATGTTGGAATAAAATGGCAATTGGCACTGACAGAAAAAAAGATCTCAATCAGTAGGACAACACACAGTACAGGAGCACCATAATAAAGACAATAATCATCCATATGCTTTCATTGAGCCTGAAGGAGCGCTTGTTTTTTAAGTGGTACGAGAAGTGTTGACCCACGACACTGAACAGACACAAGCACTTAAAGGAGTGGATGGATGGTCTGTTGAGCAGTTACTTGCTCTCAGTAATACATCGTGAGCTGGTTTTGACGGAACAGTAGCATTTTTCAAGGGTGACTGAAAGGCCAGTCGTAGATATACTACTTGCTGTCTTGACTCAGACTTCATGCCACTTTTCTGTTAGTAAGCCTCCGCCTCTCCCCACCAATTGACCTAAATGGACTATAGGGATCTTGGCATTGATATTCAGGAGTCAATGAGTATGAATATCTGAAGGAAGATTCACTATCGCAAAAGCCCGTTTTAGCCTCAGTATATGAGTTTGCATCATCGCTGATAGGATTATGTATATTTTAACTACTGACTATTCAAGAATAGTATATGCTGTTTCCTTCTTTTATGATTAAAAAGATGTAGCAATTTCCGAGTTGTCCTTGCATATTTTGCATTGAATGTGACTATGTAAAGTGGATTAATGGTAAGAGAGCTTTTATATCTGCCTGCTAATAGCAGTCTGTGCAGCACATTTTTTATCACCAATTCAGTGAATTTAATTATCAATGGAGTTGTCATGGAAGCACTCTTGGGCATGGATCATCTGTCCTTGAAAACAGCCCTTTTAGGCAGAAAATACAGCTCTGAGAATTCAGCAACTGCACAGATTAGCACAGGATTAAAGGTGGGGAGTATTTTGTAGAATAAATAGGTTTCTATTCATGAATTGTATAGAATGTGCACATAGGTTTTTCTAGGGGGGAAGAAAAAAAAAAACTCATTTGGAATTTGTTCCAAAACTGACTGACAGAATATATAGGTAACATTTGCTGAGAGGGGTATGCAGAGACATTATAAACCCTATGAATTAAACAGATTGGGAAGTCCAGTTACAGTGTTTTGTGTAGTTCCAGACATCATCACCCTGTCCCTGTCTCCTACCCTGCAGCAGGTGCTGTGCCGTAGCCCATGTGGTCAGGCATACGGCAGAGGACCCAAGCTGTGGCCTGGCTATTCTTCCTGCTCTGTTCGCATATACCGTGCTCCAATAGTATGGCAGGTCAGACATGATGCGGATCTGGAAATTAGCTTGTGTTATAGCAGACACAGAACGGCACCGTCCTGCGGGTGTTAACAGGCATTATGATCACTGACACTGGATCAAATTTGTAAAATCTCACAGCAAAAGGAAAAAACTACATTAGCCTTAAACCTTACACAGTGTGCTCTGTATAAACATTTCCTTTTTAAATTCAAGGTTGCTTAAGGTCAAAATTCTTGCAAGTAATTTATTTTTGCCTTTCTTTTTTGATAAAGGATATGTGCATTCATTTATATTCAGTATCCTAATCTTCCACACCTTTCAAAGCAAGCCACTGTTGATTTGTTTGTCTTCTAGCACTACTTTCAGTTTTCCTCAATCATATCTAGCTATTTGGTCTCAACATTTGGTCTCACATTCTCACTGGAGTAATATGTAAATCAGGGGTGCTCAAAGTTTTAAGTGCCAATTTAGGGAGCCAGTATAATTGAGGGCTAGCAGAAAAAAAAAATGAAAATCAAAGTTTCACATTAAGCTGCCAAGTTGTCCACCAAAATCCCTAATTCCCCAACAGCATTGCCATTGATAAAACTGGTAATGCCAGTTATTTCAGTTGTCCACAGTTGACTAAAACTGTTCTTGAGGGCTGGCGTTGGATCACAGGCCCTTTGAGCAACTATGATGTAAATGGTTCAAACATTATGATTCAGCAGCAAATATTGACTCATTTCTGTGTGGTGAAGTGGCCTTCACTGATGCTTATTTAACCAATTCTGTGGAAACTATCCTACATCTCACATTTAGACTTCTCATGAGAGGATTATGTGGAAATATGCACAGCTGAAAAAAAACCTTTGCTTTGCATAGAATTAAGTAAGTCTTCAGCCTCTGTGTTTGTATGTGGTCTTGGGGTTGATCAAATTAAATACTTTACAGTCCATTCAATCACTCTTTCATTTCTTATCAGTCTGTTTATCTGACATTTATATTTGTTCTTCCACTCCATCCATCCACTTAATGCAACATTTTACTGTCTATATTCATGCAGCAGCCTTTTTGGAGGGCAGCCTATTGTGCACAACAGCAGCCAAATACACAACTCGACATCTCACTGGGAAGCCTATTACTGAGAATTCCACATTTGCATGTGAATGAGCACATGTGTGAGGACATGCAAGTACGTGCGATCATGGTGTATTGCTGTTAAAAGGTAATGGATAACAATTTTATACAGAAACATAACAAACACCATTTTACTGTCCTTAACGACAACAAATTGTATTAGCTCTGTATCATCAAAACCAAACACTGTAAGCATGGTCACTGAATGAATGAATATATTACAGGGTGTGTTGAAGCAGGACTCAGTGTATAAAAAAGATTCAGGGTAGAGTAGCAGCCAGCGAAGGAAAATAAATTAATCTGGCAAGCAGCAGGTAGAGAAAGCTCCAGAGGAGAAAGCAGAGGTAGGGACTTCACAGTCAAATAACTTGTGACATTTTTGACTAGAGCCGTTGATGAGATGGCGCAAAGAATTACCATGGTGTGTCAAAACAGGTTCTTTATTTTCCGTTTCATGCTTCCCAACAAGCACCAATTTATAAAAAGAACAATGGAGTGGAGAAATTAGACTTTTCAAAAGAGTTTTTGGAAGTCTAATGTGAGCAGTTGCTTGTTCCTTTGAAAAGGCAACAGCTCGAGTGAGGAGAGGGTTTAGCTTGTGGCTTACACATAAACTGTGAAATACTTAGTGTTAAACAGCCAATATGTCAAAGGCTTCAAGATGATTTTGTAGCTTTTTTTTATGAATGACAAATATTTTCTCAGTTTATTTAATAGAAAATTGATGAAGCTACTTGTCCATTTCAGCGATTAATGAACACATGGAGCAGAATTCCACAGCGACAATTATCACCAGGCCACCCTGTCTTAAGGTGCTACATTTATATGGATACATCTATATATCACTTCTTTCTGCTTGATCCAGGAAAACTGAAGACTGAAGATGAAGACTTCCCATGCCGAAGCTGTTCTTAACATCCCACAATACAAGAGTGGGTGCAGGACCAAAGAATTTTGCTCTACTTAGAGCCCTTCAAGTAAGAAGATAAAAAATGTGTTTTTCTGTGACAAAATGGGTCAATATCTGCAATACTGCTTATTCTTTTTGGAGCATGGATGCATGAGGCAAACTTTAGGCCAACTTAATCAACCCATACTTCATAATCTTTGGTTGTATCTGGATTTTGGCTTGTGGTTAGAACCTATTAAGAGCTTATAGTGGATCTGGGTTTGTCAAGTTCTTTCATCTGCTGGAATCTGCATAGTCAACTGGTAATTTACCAATTATGAAAGTATTTCTTTGGCTAGGCTCAGAGGTGGTTGATGCTAAAGAAAGGTTAGTGAATCCCCAAATATATTAGGAGTTATTCTTTTGGAACAAGTGAAAATCCATTTAAAATTTCATGGCTTTTTAAATATCGTCCTCTGAAGCAAATTATAGGATGGCTGGATGAACCAATGTTATTATTCAGTTACAGATATGATAGTTATTTGAATGTGAGTTCATTTCCAAAATTCAGGGGTAAAAAACAAATGTCTGTGATTTTCCATTGTCATCTCTCTAAAAACCAGTGCAATCCTGATTTAATTAAATTTGGCTCTGTTGTAATTGATCTTTGCTCTGACACACGCTGCATGAATATTACTATTAAAGAATAAGCTGGACTTACCAAGTCTGTTGTCCAACGCTCCAAAGTCCAGGGAGTACTTGACAACATGGTAATTGTTCCAAACGTACAGCAGGTTGTCCCTGGGATTGTAATCCACTGCAGCGATGTACTGGTAGGAGTTAGGGAAAGGGATGTCCAGAAAGCCATCTTTACTCAGCTCTGTGTTGTAGATGTAGTCAATCTTGTTTCCTGTTGCCTCATTGTCATCGTCCTCATACACTGATTTCACTACATACAGGATTCCACAGATCATGAAGGCGTTGGACGCCGATCGCTTGTCATAGGCTGTGTCCCAGGTCCCCTCTACACGTAACGTGTAAGGGTTGAGCTGGCTGATGACAATCCGTCCGTTGTTCTGCTCTGTAGCATAAATCACCCAAAGGCCATTTTCATCAACAGCCAAGTCAATGTCTGACTTCCCTCCCCAGCGATATGGAGAGGTGTCATGGTAGTTGGCGTTTGCAATGATGGCCTCACCGCTCTTGATACGAGTCCGCAGGTCAAACTTGACAATGTTGCGTGTGCGCTCCTTGTTGAAGAAGAGTGCCCCGTCATAGACCACAAAGCCTGTTCCATCAACACGATGCGGGAGTTTGTACGTTGTAGTTGGCCTTCCGGCGATGAAGTCTTCTTTGGAGGAGTACTCGGTCAATGTGTCAGTGCGGTAGGGTGTCCAGGGCATGTAGTAAATCTTATCGGAGGCTTGGAGAGGGTCTTTGCACCAGGCTCCTGACTGGTGGTCTGATTCAAAGAGGTGCTCGCTCTGGTACACCCTGCGCAGAAGCCCTGGGCACAGGAATACTGAGGAGCCAAAATAGGGGAAAGACAAGTACAGAGTTACATTGGCAGGTATTATACCTCAATAAGTTAATCACAAAATGGATGCAGCTAAATTCAAGCTGAGATCTGCAGCTTAATCTTCTCCATTGTAAAGACCCAATTATTGGTCCTCTTCATCAGGACTGTGATGATCAGATTTAGATTAAATGCAGAAGAGATTACAGACTATCAGACAAAGAATGTAATTAGTAATGTAATTGCAACCATTTTTTGCAAAGTTTAATGCATATTAATTAGAATAAAACAGAACATACACAACTCAACCACAGTTTCCATTATTTCAAACTGTGTCTCAAATGCAATAAGTGCTCTGTTTAGTTTCAATTACTTATTGCAGTTTACAATTTCTGCACAAGATACATCTAATTCAGTTAGCCTCTGAGCCTGAAGGCAATTATTTTACAATGTCAGGAACGAATAGATGAGGTAAATTAATGTAGAGCCGAAACAGGTCAGGAGATGGTGATAAAACTTACCACAACCTGACTCAATCTCATGCACTTACAAATGTTAAGACTGTTTTCTTTCCTTATGCAAAGTGACTTCTTGGTACACTGTTACTAAATTAAATAATTTAAAAAAACAACAGAAAAAGATAGGATTTATTTTCTTTCATCAAAACACCCTGGTGAAAGTTCCTAATAAATAGCATTTAACCGACAAATCCAAAGTGATTTTGATAAACACAACAGTTAAATTATTGTCTGAGGCAGCCCTGTAGGGGAAAGAAAACACAAGACAAAAAAATGAAGTAATTTCATCATCTATGTAATGACTGACTGCCCATTATTTCACCCACGTGACATGTTTTAGTCTGCGGCATGATTTACAACACCACACAGTAAACTAATTATCTGTGAACTGGTTTGTAGTCAAATCTGATAAAGCCAGGCCAAGGCAATACAGCTGGAGCAGGTCAATAGTGGACACCGTTGGCAAAAGCTAATTTCAGTTCATTATGGATTATCTCAGACTGAGGCAATTATAATTTTCTGTCTTTCTAAAACGAAGACATGTGATTTCAGGATTATATTGACTGTATCGTCAGAGTAGGTTAGACATTTAAATTAAAAAAAAAAAAATACCTTGAAGCTAAAAAAAGAAAAAAGAGAGAGAACAAAGTGGAACAAAATAAAAAATACTTGTCATTACATTTACTAAAAACATGTAAAACAATTATTTATTGAAAGACTGAGTTGTTGAAAAAGAAAAAAAGCAAGTCTGACTGAATTAAAGACTGAAATTCAGATAGTATTGTTTTCCCATTTTTCCCACAAGCTTCGGGCCCACAGTACATCACGTATAAAAACAAAGAGTGTGTGTGCGGGTTTGTGTGTGAGAAGACTCCTTTCACTGTAATGGGCCAGGAGCATGACACAGCGCTGACAGGTTCTCGCCACAGATCCGTCGAGAGGTAAAAGCAGCAAGCTCCGGAAAAAGGGGAGAGAAAGAGACAGCAAAAACAGAGGCTTCTTCCCTTGTAATCTCTTAAGATTAAACATGTTGTCTACCTGCAGGTGAAAAATGTGGCGAGATGCGTCCCGTTGACATAGCGCCTCAGCACACATCTCTGCGGTTGCACCACTAAATGCTAAGAGGGCTGTTTCTACGGTTGAAAAAGACGAGATGTGCTAGGGTACAAGGTCAGACTAGGTAAGCTTTGTACTGACAGCACACTGGGCTGGGTAAAATATGCTTTTCAAGGAAGTGAGCACAAATATGGAGGAGCGAATGAAAGATATCAGAGGACTGATACAAAAGCAATCATGGCTTTCATGGGGAATTGCACTAAAACTGTTACCTCAGCAGCACAGACATCTCTATAAAATGTTTTGAAAACCCCCTTCAGCTTCATCACTCATTCCCTTTGCCACAGATTTCAGTGATGTCATTAATTAATAACTGCTATAAAATTTCAGATTTATTGCACAGCTATTAAAGCAGAACTCTTGACTCTTGTTTTATGATTTCCATCTTTGACTTCAATCCAGCGCCGTAGTTAACGTCTGCAGAGAGACATGCTTCCCGCTCATGTAGAAAGGTAGCACTACAAACACAATGCTCCTGGGGCACAAGTCAGGATTTAGCATATGTTCTGCAGCATCACGCAGTGCTGATAAAGGAAGAATATGACTGCTATGATCCGTCTCCAGTATTGACTAGTAAGTCCCTGAAGGTTATAGCCATCATCATGTTAGAGCTATAATCAAAAATGCTGACAGCTTATTGGACAAACTATTGATCATTCTGCATAGCCCTCTGCTTTAATATTATGCAGCTGATAAAGCACAGCTGGAATAATCTTCAGTTATTACAGAGAGCGAAAAAACAGGGTTGTGTGATTTCACTGGAGAGCTGTTCTGCAATGACCTTACCCTAAATAATTATCATTTGCTGTATGTGGCAAGAGAGCTGTCAACCTGGGATACACAAAGAATCAATGTCCAGTGAAATATTCCCTGTTTTGATTGCTGCAGCATGAACAGGACTAAATGAAAGAAATCACTTTCTTGCCGTTTCCCTGATAGATTTCATTTTCCCCATGAATGGCATGTTCAATGCTAATGAACCACACAAGCAGTACAAAACTAAAAAATGTCAAAGACCTGCTTTAGTGTCCCACCACCAAAAAAAGAAATCTTAAAAATGTTTGAATTCAAAAAGCAAGCCTATGCCCAAATGAAAATTGAGGTGAACAAGAAAAGTTGTTGGCATTTAGTTACCTTTTTGTTCCACTTCTATTTTTAGGCATGAAGGGAAGAGAGAGAAAGAAAAAAGAAAGAACAGATTAATGATGTGATAATTGGAAAAAAGTCTTTTAGCAGTTACTAAACAGCACAAGTAGAGCATAGGGTTAGTGGAATAGACACACGAAACATCCAATCATAAGCTTTTAAGAAGGAGAAAAATACTGCATTACACATGAACCTGTAGGGAAAAAAGACATTAGTCAGTTGTTATATTGTTCATATTTTTTCTGCAGTGATGGCTATGTGATGGGAATGTGGTAAACAAATATATATCAATACAGTCATAAAAATCATTCAACCAAAATGCCACTTAGAAGCACGCTTATGGGTCTAACACACAACTGCAGAAAAAGGCACCTCACAGGCAAATGGGATACATTTTACTGTTACTGATCTTGATAATTTGTCATTTATGACCTTAACAGACTGAATACGCTACTGGACCATGCAGTTATCAACCAAAACCATAGGATTCATGTCTTGTTGTCTTCTACATGTCTTATGTGTTGACTTAGTGTGGACTCATATACTACGTGTATTTGTCACTGGACTTTAAACTCCTTATACGTATTATGGTACCTGACTTCCTCTGTTGCTCCTGTTCTCATTGCTTGTATAAAAGACCTATGGGGCTGGTTTTGGGGATGGAAGAACAACCTCAGCTGATGTGTTAACAAACTGTTGTACTGTTGACAAAGTCAACAAAGCTGCCATGTAAGCCTCTTCCACGTTAAGTTTGATGTTCAATGTCCTTTCTGTCAGTTTTGGCCTCCGTCTGCTTCAAAAAGAAACTGTCTATCTCTTAAACTGACACATGCTACACGCTGTTCCAGGTAAGACATAAAAAAATATTTTCTTGTCTGATTTCTTAGTAAATGTGAAAAGCTGCAGGTTTAAGTGAAATTTAACAGCTGTTTTGACTCTACAGCTCGACAAGTACACTGAAGCCTGTTAAAAAAAAAACTGCTGTGGCTATTACTACTCGACTCTCCACACTATATGTATTGCTTCCTCTTGTGGACAAGCTTTTTATGTCAGTCATGGCATTTTGCTGGTCCTGTCCCTTCCCATCCAGTAATCCTGCTTCTAATAAGAGAGGATTAACCTCTGTTACCAGGGCTTACAAGAGTCCTCTCCTCCAAATGGAGAGTGCAACAGAGTGAGGTATGGAGGTCAGTGGGTAGGGGCGGGTGGGGTAAAGTTTGAAAGATGGGAAAGTTATTAGAGGAGAACAATATTAATGCGAGGCGGTGAGCCAATGAAAAGCAGCAAGTGAGGTGGAGCCATGTCAGGCCAGGGAAAGACCGAAAACAGGGAAAAATAATGGGGAGGGGAGAGGCTTTCAACAAGTCGTCTGTGTTTGTCAGATCATAAAATTGTACACTCGCACGGCACAGCACCTCATCAACAGCAAACACTACAGCTGTCATCGAAACACGATAAGTCCATACAGAGTCTGGGTAACAATAGCTCTGGGCTACATCTGAATCACCATTACTGGCAACTCAAATTTGTCAATAGCTCGGAACTACAGTGGACCCCATCGATCAAATCAAAGTAAATAGTCAAACTTTCCCAATCGAAGCCTCTTCACCTCCTGTGAGCAACGGCCACACAACGGGGGCTACTGGGAGGCCGGCATTTCTGATTGAGCGATCGCTAACAGTGGCAAAGGGGGAGAGGAGGGTAATGATCTATAGAAAAAGGCATTAGCGGTGGGGATGTGAGAAGTGGTGTACGACGCAATCGCCGTGGGAGATGGTGTGAAAAGGGAGTAAAGGATTTGGATGAAATCGCCGACAAGGAAAAACAGCACTCCCCAGGCTGCTGTACAGTATGTGGCTCTGTCGCTTGACCAGAAAATTCCATTGGATGCAACAAGGTCACCCCTCGGATCAGTCAAACCAATTTGTTCATGTCACGTCCACTCATGTTTCACTTCAAATACAGTTTGGGCTGAGATATACCTGTGATACGAGCCTGCATGTTTACGGCGTCATAGATACAAGCTGAGCAACAGGGAAAGAAAATTGATTCATTTGAGAAGCTTCTTTACTCCACCACACCACCCCCTTTGTGACCTTAATGCGATTTTGGTCACGGCTGTCATTGAGTCACTAAAAAGCACTTAGCTCTCTCATCTCATCCTTTTCTTTCCCTTCTCCTTGTCTTTCTCCTTCTCCTCTCTGAAGTCTGAGACGAATGAAACTATTCAAAATATGCACATAAATACAAATAAAAAAACATATAAGGGTTCTTTCTGGAGCTAACGTTATCTCTATAAAAGGTTAAATCTCTGTCCATCACAGTAAACAAGCCACTGAGTACCTCATTTATAGGCTCTCCATGATGAATGACTTTATATCTGAACTTCTGTTCCAAAACACTTGATAAAGCTTTGTCCTGATATTTAAGGACACAGCATTGATAGAGTACACAGTCTACAATGTCCCTTGCTGTTCCTGCTATACATAATGCATTTTCATAGTGGCTGAGTGCAAAGACAGCCGCTTTTTTGCCCATTTAGTGATCATTTGAATGTATACAGTGATACAACTAATAGAGATACTTGACTGAATTGTGCGCTGATGATGTTAATGGGAATCACAGCACCCTCCAACACACTGTGCTTCAATGAATCAACTTAAAAACACTGCAGAGGTAATGAGCTAATTATTTGAAAAAGATATGATGAGCAATGAGTGGCCATGAAGTGACTGAAAAGCAGATATTTGCAATTTTGAAAAAAGAAAAATCAAACAAACTCTAATTTCATGATAAGTCTGGGGGCTGCACCCAGGCTGGAGCTTAAGGGTAGGAAGGCTCTGCAGTTCTTGACATTCTGTAACTTAGGTGTGACTGTTTATTGCCACTTAGGATTTCACAAGTAAGAGCGCCAATTTGATGGATAAAACGATGTAAGAAAATTTAATTTCATCATTCTGCTCCTGCAGTGGGCAGGATGGGTGGATGGCTCATCCAGAATCACAAGGGTCTGGCACATTTTCTGGGAGGAAAAAAAAAAAAAAAGACCAGCTGTAATCACCCTTCCTGGAAGCCAAGCCAAACCAGAAGGAGGAAATGTCATCATTGGAAATGGGAAAATAAAATGTCCTAAAAATTTACAGAACTTCTAGGATTGCCAGTTGATGAAGTTCTGTTATTGTGCGTTAATTATGTTGGATAGATTTTCTAAGGAACAAAGCTTTTCACCGACACAGAGCTTCAGAGGGCCTGGAAGCAGCCCAGTGCAAACAACCTTATCTTTTGGCCAATGAGAAGCAGGTTGGGGGGGTTAAGTGCCAGGCTCGAACAAAATCAGAATTCTACTTTAGTTAAAATCATCTTGAGCTTTGTCCAGGGATGGGAAACTAGGAAACGCGTATAGATGCTTACGTGTACAATGCATGATAAACAGACTTTTAATACAATGTAACACCATACACTTGAACATGTTAAGCACTTGCAAATCTATACAATACTTTTTAACAATCATAACACATTATTAAAGCAGGTCACGTATCCTAATACTTTATAACTGGATAAAACTTCCCTAAGGACCTTGGAAATAATCATAATACAATATTAAGCATTTTATAATGACCTTGATCAATAACTGCTGGCCACACAGTTCTTTTTTGCCATAATAATAGTGAATTATAATTTTCTGTAGTACATTATAAATATGTTTAGAATTCACATTCATTCAATTTGGTGCTCATCTTGTATTCTATTTCCTTTTTTAAATTTTCTATGTTCTTGGTGAGATTCTGACACTTCTGGAAGACGATCAGATAAGTGTTCTACCGGGCCATAGTTTGTGGATAGTGCAAGCCTTATTTGGCCAGGTTGGGATGAATTCTGGCAGTGGCTTTGGGCAAAACAATAACTCACTAAACCGTGTGCGTGGAGCCTCTAACTGCCTGGCGGCTGTAGGGTTCACCATGCCAAATCCATAAAGCTGGAAAAGACAACATGGCTGATGCTGCAGCTGACCTAATTGGTCAGGCTGTCATAGCCAAATTTAATAAACTGAACAAGTGAACGATATCATGGCTTCTGTTTATAATTACAGCTTTTTTCATGGTAATAAAATTATCATTACAATCAAAAATATTACAAAACGTGTCCGCTTGCAATTCAGCTTTGAGGTTGTGGATAATAAAGGCTGACAATGCTGAAGCACCCTGTTGTTCAGCCATAGCGTACCTATTCAATTATATTACCACTGCATAATGCAGTCCATACTGTATTTGTTCAGAGAATGAATCATTTCAAATATAATTTTCACCTGAGAAGACGCTCTGCATACTTATTTTAGTCTACTTTCTGCCTAAGACGCAAGCTGAGCAGCTAACAATGGGGACCCTGAGCGACTGAGCGCCCCGACCCCATCATGTGAGCGGCAGCTGTATGGATTTTCATTTGAATAATTAACGCTTCCCAATTTCACACTAATGGTTGAGAGGTATCAGAATGGCATCATTAGCCGCTAATAGAGATTCATGGTGGAATGGCTGCAATATTTTTTGCAATATTTCCCCCCTCTTTTTTTCAATTCTCTCTCTCTCAACTAAGGAGTTGCAGAGTGCAAACCCCTTAACTCCATCCCATCAGCTTTTTAATTAATGACACAAATTACGGGTCTTTGAATAGCATGTGCCTAAGGATGGGGGAGGACACGCAGGCTACCATCTCTCTTTTTCTGTATTCTCTCTTCATGTCCCTCATTTTTTTTCCTATCATTTCCCTCGGTTGGTACTCATGAGTCTCCCACACCATCATTACAGGTTCCATTTCTCAACACCCCTCTTTTTCTTTCAACCACTTGTCTGCTCTCTTTGTGCTCCTTTCTCGTACTTATTCAATCTCCTCCCTAGTGTCTCCTTTCTGTCTCCATCGCTTTCTCTCTACCTCCTACTGGGAAGCTGCTATGCTATCTTATAACCTTGACAATGCAGGATGCTGTGTGCGCGTGCACGCTCGTTCTTCTGTCTGTGTGCATGCATGTGTGTTTGTCTCTCTTTGAGGGACAGGTGCAAGGACTTGGCGCTCATCCAACCACCTACCCACGTGGGACCTTCCAACAGAAGGAGAAAAGACAAGTGCAGCCTAGGCAAAACAAAATTAAATACTTTTTTTGTGGAACATAGCAGCAACTGGAGCAGAAATAACATAATTGCACCTCCTGAAATATGTCTTGATTTTAAAGGACCTTGAAATTATGGAACAGAACAGAGGGTTGGGGGAATTGGGGGAGAAAAGACAGAGGGTGTTTAGTCTAGTGTGTGGCTGGACAACGCGGAGCACCAATGAACAAAGAAAGAAAGAAAAAGACATGGAAATGGAGAAGGAGCTTTGATTAGAATGGTGATCATTAAAAGGAGAGGCCCCCCGAAGAGACCAATCTCTAATTAGTGCTATATCCTCGACACTTGGCACCCCAACAACTCTTTCAGATATGTGTGCCTCAGTGTGTGTGTGTGTGTGTGTGTGTG
>JAOWBC010000935.1:7991028-8011673 GCA_028566105.1 Hypoplectrus providencianus | reverse complement strand
TATATCCTCGACACTTGGCACCCCAACAACTCTTTCAGATATGTGTGCCTCAGTGTGTGTGTGTGTGTGTGTGTGTGGATAGCTGTTGAACAAAAGGCTGAGATAAAAGCTTTACTTGTGTTATATAAATGGTAGTGTTTATGAACATTTCCCAAAGCTTGTTCTGCGTGTGAGAGCATTTGTTCCAGTATGTTGAGGGGGTGTACATTTTTTGTCCATCCACGGGAAAGCAAGGATGATCCTGCATGTAAGTTACATAGAGCAGCCGCTACAAAACAAGGACCTGATAGATTACAGCAGCTTATTCAGCTATTAGTGGGGGAAAACAGTTTCCACATGTCCAGATTCACCCCGTTCACACTGCCATTTATCCACATTGGTAATCACAGTGTCCCTGTGCAATTATCTCTTCTCTCAACTGGGAAAAGAATATCCTTTTTTTTCTTTCATAGGACCATTGTTAATTCAGCTCTGCACTACCATTTTTTATATTAAATTACCTCGCTACCTCACATGTTAATTAATGATATGTTTTTAAAATCAGGGAGGTTAATGTTTCATTTTGACTTGTAAGGTTGGGTGAATAAATAAGAGTAATGTGTCCAAAATGTTACATTCTTAAACAGCTTAATTTCATATCTCAATATTAATATGTATAATAATTAATGATAATCATATTTTCTAATCATTCAATATGTGATGACCACATGGTAAATATGGAAATATGGAAATCCATCTGAAAATAGAGGAACATGGGTATGTAGAGTAACTAGTTCTGTCTCAGCATGGCTGGATGATGAGGTAGGAGTGAAAGTGCTCAAATACCAGTAATCATAAATGTATATTACATAGTGGTAATCTCTAATAATTGTGCCTGTGAATGTGTATTCTTCTCCTACTGTAGCCAATCAAATTTGCCTTCAGGGTTCTGCTCATCGTTCAGTCTTGGATAGACAATCAGGAGCCTGCACCTCGAAACAGCAAGAGCAGCAGACTGTGAACAGCAACAACCCACATTAGCTCTAATGTGTCCTTATTTAGAAACAAACACATGTCTGGTCTTGCACCACAGCAGAAAACTGTACGACTCATATTAACGAACTGGATAGTGGATTAACAGTTGTGTCATGTACTTTGTTTCCACTGAGGGTGAATCAGATTTTATAGCCAAATTTTTAAATGATGCATTCAAGAAAATGCAAATTAAGGACATTTCCATAAACTGGTTTAGAGTGAATAAACGCTGCATTCTTTTGTCAGAAGATGGCAGTGTAATGTATTGCTGCAGGTCAATCTGTCAGTGAAGAAAAAAAAAAGACTAAGCAAGAGAATAAAAATGATGTAGAATAGGTTGTGAATCAGATGACTCTGGTCATCTTTGAGAGAAAATAGAACTTAGTTTTTTAAGCTTCCACCTCCTGTTTATTGCATTAACTTTTGCAATAAAAGACAAAACCAACAAGAAGGAAGCATAAAAAACCTTTCTGTGAATTTTATTATTATTATTATTATTATTTTTTTTTTAAAATATATTTTGTAATTTTGTTTTAATAGTATTTAATTCAAGCTTTTGTCATTTGAATCTTCAAAATCCATATCTGAATTCTTTGATGTAAACATGGCGACTGTAAACTTGAGAAACTGCTTTACAACTTGTGAAGGTTGGTCAGTTTAGGTGCTGTTGTGGTCACTATTCTTCAATATCTAAGCTACAGTTGTGTACTTTGTCTCTTTGTATCAATGCAGCTAATGGGCCTATGAGCTAAACTTTAAATCAAGTGCAGACACCGACATGCCCACGCAGAGGCTATAGGGGAAAAGAGCAGTTCTGATATGTCTAAAAACACAAAAATAAATTCTAATAATACGTTTTGTTTATAATGACTGCAAAAGAGGAAGATACATTGTGATTTCAGATGGATGATACAATGTGAATCCAGATAAAACAAGGCATTTCTGCAAAGCACAGTTTAAAATTAATGTGTTGTGACAAGATCAATCCCTGCAAATTCAGGCCACGGCACCAGCGTGAATCTGGTGCGTGAAATATGTGACAGAAAGTCATAGTCATCAGAGCTTGGTGTGTGGGTTGGGGAGTGGTCAGCTGTCACTGAGTGATGTGATGGCATTACAGTCCCCCTTCACACATGGGAAGAAGTAGAGCTGGTCGCTCAGGTGAGGAGACGGAAAAAAAAAAAAAGCTGTCTGAACAAGAAAGCTCATGCTCACTGGCATTTCAGCGCGAAGCGAGGAGGGTGTGGTTGTGTGATGTATCTGCTGTCACAGTGTTGACTCCCACACCAGACCTGATGAACGTGGATTGGAGAGCTCAAGGGCAAAAAGCCACTGAAGTTCCATACAATCTGCTTAGTAGATTTACTGATAACATCAAATAGAGTGATCTACTCTTGAAGAAGCTTAAAATTGCTGCAAGATTATCCATGGCAAAGAGAAGCGCCTGAGTGCTTCGAAGGTAGACTGCTGATGATGTTTGAATACTGAGTGTGAGCAACTATCAAAGCCTGGACATCAGCCTTTTCTTATAAATAATCTAAAATCCTTGTGTGTAAAGACCATCACCTATAGAAATGGATGTGACCACCATGTCATCACCCACTGGTTTGTCAAATATTGTTCAGAAGGATCTAGATCGACATTTTTGCTGTTGCTATTGATTAATGGAACCAGCACATGCACAGAACAGATTGGGAGTTGAATTGACATTGTGTTTACAGCTAAAGTTTGAACTAGTCAGTGAGCTTGTTAGCAAAGTGGATCTTAGAATGTCTCTCAGAACGATCAAATATTGAACAATACATTTTTAGGTGACCCGATTTTTACCGTAAGCACTTTCAAAGGTCACAGTAGTACATAACAAAACAAACAGGGCACTGTGGTAGCAGCATTTCAATCACATGGTTTCCCTTCCCAAAAGCATACCTTCTCTTGATGTTTAATCTAAATGTGACCATTATTTACAAAATTAACACTAAAATCTTTTGAAGAAGACTAGAAACTAGCAATCAAGTCTATTAACTGATGGAGTTGTTCTGTAACAACCTAACTTTTGTTTGTAACCATGAATTTTCCCCTGAAGGCCCTTCGACATAGTGCAACCTGCAGTCACTTCTGCATTGCTGTTTGGTAGAGACTGAACCAATGAGTGACCCATACTGGGTGGATAACTAATCGCAGTGTCCACACTACAGCCATGAAGTCCCATCCTGGTCACACAGGTGGTGTTTACCTTTGCTGTGACCACTGCATAATGCACTCTGTAATCACACCACGATCTGCCCAAGCTGCATTATAAGTGATAGCCATGTGTAGAGCATCAATTTCATGGTATCACCTGCCAGCACAGAAGGACAGAGATTGGTAGCAGGTGCTGGGTTAAACATGCCAAAACAATCTACTCTATTATTCAGCAAGGCCCCCACTGAACCTGTTAGGTGTATTATTAGCAAAACGAATTAAAAAACAATTAGCTAAGTTGGAAATAAAAGAAGTCTGCAAATTACATGGCAAGTTTCAATGAGGTATGAGCTCGGGATTACACGGCTCTGTTCAAATCTGAGAATTGATTGCATGATTATATGTACTGGCTTAGTTTCCAAAGTGTGAGAAATATCTGACAGGGCTGAGCTGGATCCCACTGTGCCAGACAGGATTTTACATTGTCCTTATTAGCTACAAACAGTGGGGGGAACTTGTGGCTTATGTATAGTAACAGACAGCAGGTTTTCCTCCTTTGTTCTCTCACTTTCTTCTTGTCCGTACCTTCCTGTCTCTCACTTTCCCTCCACCTCATCTAACTTCCATAGACACTAAAATGTCAATTTTGAAAAGCTTTTTCAAAAAATGTTTTTCCTTGAAAGGACGTGTAATTATCCCCTCCCTAATGTTTTGGGGGCGAGGGGTTTGCTTGGTCCAAATCTGTCCATTTTCCATGGAAACTGCACAGAAAGGTGCAACTAATTACTAAAGGGAGATGACTGATGCTCCAGAGTTGGACAGGGAAGGTAACAGCAAGCTGCCATCAACAGAAGGAGCCTTTCAATGACAAAGCATAGCAACGCAGGTTTGAATGCTTTCCTTGTGTGACAAGTCTGAGAATTTGAGGGGCCACAGAGGGGATGTAAGTGCTTCATTACTGCTGAGGAAGAACACTGGGTAGGAAGGAGGGAGACACAGTTGTATTGACCTCTTATGAGCTCGACCTTTGGGAGGAGCTGTTACAGTGAAAGTTACACAGAGACGAGGACAAAGAAAGCGTGTGTGAAAGGTTTTAATAAGGCACTAAGAGAATAGACTAGATCTCGCTGCTCAGCTGCGAAGAGTCAAGGTGAGAGGGCGGGGCATTGACAGATGTTAGCCATTGGAGCAGAGTCATGTTTATGAGTCATCATAAAGGGTCAGCACATCACTTCTGCCTGAGGGTAGCCTTACTAATCAGTAAAGTGCATGGGGGAGCATGCACAAACTGCAGTAGTACAAAGAAGACAAAGACCTCCGGCAGATGAAAAATGACTGTGCTTGGATGTTCACATGACTCCATTATGACTTGAGGGAGTAAATACAAGCAAATATTTATTGTGTATCAAGGATTAAGTAGTTTGGTTTTTATCCAACATCATGTATCACTATTTGTTATTGTTTCACCTTTCTATCTGTGGGATTTACCTCCCTCATTGTTCAGTGTGATACTATTTCCTCATACAGCTCATATCAAATATTCAGCTAAAATGAAAATATGATGGATTGCCTTGTGCTATGACACTGACATACAGCACAGACAAACTCCATCACTCTTTGTAGTAATTGTTGTAACGTTTTCTTTTTCCCATTACAGCTGATGGAGCGAGTCAAATCGCAAATTAATAAAATCAATATTGTATCTGCGGGATGTGTCAATCGATTTAGCACACTCCTGCACCATTATTAACGGTGGATCTGATTGTACAATCTTCCTGGCTTATACAGATATGGAGAGGAGAGAGTGGTAATTTATACTAAAAGAAAAGAAGCTCCACAAGAAGCTGTCAGTGGAGGTGGTAAAGAGGAGAGGAGGGGCAGTTGAGGGAACAGAGTGAGCAAATAAAGGGAGTGAGGGGGGGCTGCTTTTGAAGGAGAAAACCTAATTGAGAGTGAGGGTGACTTGGAAGAAAAAGAGTATTAGGATGGAGCAGGAGAGCTTGTCAATGGAATACAGAGTCAGGGCTCCAACACTGAAGGAGAGTTGGAGTCATGGCTGGCTGCTTCTCCGATTAGACACTCAAATCCGTCAGTCCGTCTCAGGAACTTAAGAAGTAAAGAGACTTGTGTTAAAAGCCAATTCACAATTGAGCTGCCATACCTTAAACCATACTCTTTGTCACTGAAGATTGCTAACTTATTTTTAAATCAACAATAAAACTGGTCAAAACGAGACAGACTCTCAGATCTGACCTCTGCCAAAGGCCCAAGCCGTACCTTGCAAAGTTAAAAAATATGAAATGTGTGTATACACACTGGAATTTAAATTTGCTCCAACAGTTTTTTTTTATTATTTTTTGGCCCCTGTCTATAAAAAAAACTGACAAACCTTTGGTGGAATTAGCAAATTAATCTTTTTTCTTCTTCTATTTTTTTTTGTTGTTGTTAGATTTCAACCTGAGATATCCATTGATATAGAGGTTCAAGTTTGATTATGCAGTATGGATATTCCAAATTTCTCTTATTCATTTTAGCCAAACAGATCTGATTGCTTTGTTTGGGAGCTAAGAAGAGAGTCCACTGGGATAAATTGCATTCACAAGCTGCAATAAAATGTGTCTCAAAATCTGTCTCCAGTGGCTGTTTGTGATTACACTTTGATTCCCCATTCAATATACAAATAAACGCCTACACGACTTCTGCAATGTTTATGCACTGCCATCAGAATTTCTTATCCTATGATAGTTCTGGGCACAATCCATAGTAACACACAAGGTGCCCTCGTTTCCCTCCCTGGTGTACACCTAATAGCCGGCCCGATGTTACAGAAACAAAGCTGCCAAAAATAGTTTTCCAACATTTCGGGCAGCCATGTTTCAACTTGGCTTTTGTTGAGTAGGCTGAGTAAATTATTAAAAAGGAAGTGTGTAGTTGAGGCTGAGAACTGAATAGGAATGCTGTGGGTCCCATGGGTGTCATGGAATTTTTATTCAAGACAAAGCTATTACAATGTGTCACAGGGATTACCAAGTCTCTGTGATGGGGGGGAGCCTTTTTGCATGTTGTCATAATGTGTGATTATGTCCTTAATATAAAATCAGAAAAGTGATATCAGTAGCCATAAGTGACACTAATGGAATCAAGACAGAGTGGGACTGGAGTTGACATAAGGTATGTAACCGTTTGGTAGGCTTATTACTTTGGATTGGGCAGACTTTTATGTCAATCCTTGGTTGTTGATGGCAGAGAGACAAGGAAGACAACTAAATAGAAATTATTTGGAGACAAATTCTTCCAACAACAATATGGTAGGCAACCAACTGAAGTAGATGGAACTAAAAATCCATCTTGTTTTCTGTAGGCAACATTTTGTTTGAGATAATGCCAAAAAACAATGGCCTCCTTGGATATCTGTAAATGGAAGTAGAGAATTGTCTTTTTTTTCTACAGGCAAGAACCTTTTGGGCAATGGTAAATCAGGTATTTTCTAGGTAACCATTTGGTAAATAATAAAAAATAAAAAGTCAGTCTTTCTGGGAGAAACATTTTTTTTCAGTTATCGATTGGAAATCTGAGTAGATGGATATACAAGTCCCTTGGACCTTAATGGAACAATTTTGGATTAAAAGTCCATATTTAGCACTCAAAGCAAACCACACTGAGTGCTTAAACACAGGAATTTAGAATGGAACTGAAAACTACAGACTTGATTAACTTTGTGTTACTACCCATTGCATTAGCTTCAGTTGTGCCAGTACTCAACATGAGCACCTCAGAGAGACACTGACATTGGGTAGCTAGAGATAGAAAAATGTGCATATTGAAGAGAGTCAGGTATAAAAGAACCATCTGCCAGCTCTGGATCACAGGTAAAAATGGTTTTTACTTCACAACATGAAAGCTCCTGCCAGGCAGACTACTGAGGGAGCCATGTAAGGACATCAAATCCTGAAAAGATGGTTTTGATTTGAACTTGAATTATTAGAGTTAGCCTAAACCCAACAGCTACAGCAGATAAAGATTCTTGACCAAATATTTCCAGTTTTATATAATATCTGAGCTGCCAAACAATAAGTCAGGGTTTTGGCAGACATAATCATTGTGTTCCACTTCAAAGGTCATAATAACAGAATACCTAAGGTCAAATGGCAACACCCATGCTACTTCCTCTGACCTCACCTGGACTTCCTCTCTGTGTGTTCATCCTGTCACCCCATGCTGATCTTCCACTTCCCTGCCCAAATGTTTCCGCTCAACTTATGTACAGCTTGACAGTGTTTTTCACCTGCTGCACTAATTAAATCCTTTTTTTATTTACTCCCTTCAGATATGCCTCACTCGTCTCAACATTAACTGGCGTCCACTGAGCTGAACTGAACCGAAAACAACAAGTATGTTTCATTCTGATGAAAGTCAAACGGCCTTTCTTGCTGCTCTGCTAACAGAGACGTGACATGATCAGACATGATTCCTCAAAGATATTAAAGCGCTGTGAACTGGGGGAGCTGATGGGGAGGCACTGACAAGCAGCATCTAAAAATGAAATGTAGCAACACTTCCTCTGACTGAATACATTAACAGATACGTTCTTTTTTAGCATGTTGTTGACAACATAATTCCCACACAGTGGCATTATTCTGAGTAACAAATCATCTCAAATAATCTGCATGTTGTTGTTCTTTAATTCTGTTTCTACTGTTGCATCCACTTATTTTTCATCAATAAATTACACAGCAAATATCTCAAAGAGGATGTTACCTGGAACAAAATAACTGTATGCTGGCACACTGTTGACATAATTGATGCCATGCAGGATGAAGAAAATGCAGAAAGCGTTAATCTTCTGTCAGTTACAATAAGAACATTAACATTTGATAATCAGCAGTATCGCATCAGCATTCCTCCACATGGATATACTGTATCATTTTTTCATGTTAACAACACTGCCAATGATATTTCCTGTACTCTTACAGGGTTTTTTGCTTTTTAGATCACAGGAATCACCACTTGTCCTCATACCCACTGCTGCATGTTAATCTGCTCCACTGAACTGGATGACACAGAGATATTTTTGAACATCTACTAGCATGCTTATGGATTGGGTTGCTGATGAGTCACTGCTGCTAGGAGGAAATGAGAATGGGTAAGAGCATTAGGCGGTGCTTAAGAGCATGAGAGAATTAAGGAATACATACTGTAAGGTACACATTCATACTGGACTTCCAGATACTTGTAGGTCCCTGGGCAGGGGTCAGGAAATACATCTGGTCCCGCCACAACGGCACACTGGGTCCGGTTATTACACCTGAAAACAGGGAAAAGAGCAACAATAGCAGCATCAGTTAATCCTTTCATTCACTTCGATAAATCATGGGTTTTAAGTCCACACATTTACTGAGGGAAGACACAATTACAAACTGGGGGAGTGGAGTTTACCAGGCATTGACATTTATCAAAAAGCAGTACTTAAGTTTCATTATAGGAAGTGTAGGAGTCAGTTTGTTAAGAAACATAAAAATGAATAGAAGCCTACATATCTTGACATTTACTGCTTTGATTTTGAACACTTTCTTTTTTAAGGAGACATTTCTTAATAGTTTTTTTCAGTTCTTGTACACATATATTTGGGTGTCGGGGGTGTTTACCATGCACTCATTGGGAAATAAAACAACTCAGAAGATCAGATTGATCAGAAAACATGGGATTAAAAAAGCCATTGAAATTTTTGCAAAGGTGCACCATATTTTCTCTGCAAGCAGTTCAGAGTCATTTTAGACCTAATGAATACTGCCATAACAATCAGACAAATAAAGTGTTTGTTGAACTTGACTTATGAGTCCCCCAGTCTTATGAAAGTAGAATAAGAATATTAAACAAGGACTAGAACTGAGACAATTTTGAAATCTTGAGAATAATTTAAATTCGAAAGAAAAGACTGATGTGTACTAATGGTTGGTTGTAGATTGACTTAGAAATGTCACATTTTTAAGGCATTAATAAATGTCATGAGTGAATGTTGTATTGACAATAGTCTTATATATCAGCCTGATTAAGGCCTAGAAATTGAAAAAAAAAATGTGATTAAAGGATGGTATCATGGGGCTGTTACATTTTGAAGTAGCTTGCCCTTCTTTTTAGGTTCAGGAGACACACATGGGTAAATTAATCTTTCTGAGGGATAGAGTTGGATGCCATGGACCTGAATCCATGATTTAAGCCATGTACAGGTTACATGGTTATTACTGCGTGATGGATGGTGGTGGGGGTGCTGGTGGTGGAGAAGAGGAGGGCCTCGACACAATCAACTGTGTGTGAAATCAGCTCCAACATGAAATGCAGGTCTTCATTAAAAAATACAATTATGGTGCCGGTGGTGTTCTCATGTGCCATTGTGTTTTTGGCAGTCATCAATCAAAGCCCCACTTCATATGCATGGAGAGCCTCTCGCCACACATAATAGCAACACTTATCTCACAACATTAACTCTTAAACGTTGTGACAAGTATTGATCTGTTGCTGTTCTGCATCTGTTCGCAAAAAAAAGCAGGGTATAGTGGTCGGTCCAGTCCCTATTATGTACCCATTGTGAAATGATCTTCATGAGTCCGGCTGCCACAAGCTACTGTATATACAGGACCGCCGTCCATCAAATCTATACTCATTTACAGACGACTATTATCTTGCAATATATAAAAGGTATTTATTCCCCAGTAAGGCTGTTCACAGTGTATGTCCTGTGAAGGTCAAGGCGGGGTCTGACACAATGATTCATACGCCACAATTAAAGGATTCTCTACACCTTAATTAACATTGATTGGCTGCCGACTAATCAATCGAACCAGTGAGGGACAAGCAAAAAGGGGCCCATCTCATTTCAAGCCGAGCCAGTAATGAGATATGGTCTGCCGAGACTCTCCCACGCAAGCTTTATGGGTTCATGAACCCCTGACAACACACACCGCCCATTCACCCTCTGCCACTCACTTCAGTCAGCTGTCTTCTGCCTGTCCCTGCCGATAAAGAGTTAATTTCCTGGCAGTAAATGCCAGTCAAATAAATAAGGGGTCAAGCCTATGAAACTGAGAAACAATTATAGAGGCAGCCTTCTCATCTCCCTGCCACTATTTCTGCTTTATTCTATTTAGTACTGTGAGCGGGGATTGGGGGGGTTGTTATCAGCAGGTGAGAACACAAGTTAAGATTAGGTGTCACTGAGAATTAGAAGTAAGATGAAAAAAGAAGAGATGCAACGAGCTAGAGGTTTAGTGGACAAATACTTACGGAGAGACAGTTGTTGGCTTGTTTTGTGGACGGACAATTTGTATATATATATATTTTTTTTCCAATAAAGCTGCTCTAAAAGTTAAGCTCAGTCCAAATCTGGCATTTTAATCATAGTTTGTAATAACTTCCCCTTGAGGGATTAAACATCATAATGTGTATTTAACATGGATTGCAAACTTAATCCCAGTCTTTACATCTATCTTGACCCATATTCAAAATCCCTTCTATCACTGCTGTGCATTTTTACCTCTGCACACACAGTCACGAATACCTCCTGATCAGTTTTCTGTGAGTGTCCTGAAAGATCTTGCAGGGGAATAAAACAAGGTGGACGAATAATTACAATTAAATGTATCAAGTGCAAATCAATGGTGGAGTCAAAGGGGGATCAATAGCAGGAGAAGCTGCCCACGCCACGTGCCACAACGACTTCACAATTAGCAATTAGAGGGATAATCAGGATTTCATCAGACACTTGGCTCTGATGGAGCCCTTTGAACTAGCAGGGGGAGTTGGAAATGGATCCACTCTGAGTGATGTATTCAAATATGGATGGGAATATGTGGTGTACATGTGCACTATAGGAGGAAGATCACAGCAGGTGCTGTAAAGCTACTGAAGGCTTAATGTTATAATTGGCAACTTGCTGCAAGCTCCAATGCCAAATAAAATGATCAATTTTACTCCGTGAAATGCATATAAATGTAAGAAAAAGAAGGAGAATGGAATGGAAAGACAGGGGAGGACATGTAGCAAAGCGACCTCGGGTCAGATTCGAACCCAGTCTTTCACGGCAAGGACTCAGCCTGAGTAGAGCGCGCTCTCCCAGTGTAAGCCACTGGAGATGCCCAACCCTTTTTTTTTATCCGCATTCCCACATTTCCTCCCTTATAGCTTTTTCCTCATGTTCCCTCGTCTGCTGTTTGTTATAACTGGCAGATTAGAGCTCAGACTGCCAGCTGACGAGGGGAGATGTGGCACAAAGCACAAGAGCCCTATGTAAGCACAAACTGTAATGACTATAATCGCTGGCTGATCCTGCTGCTGCCTCTGATGTAAGAGGGTTGAGTCCCCTAAGTCTATTGACCACTGACACAGGACAAAAAAATAAAGAAATTAAAGAACAAATGAACGACCAAAAGAAAAAGAAAAACGGAAACGGACAGTAATCTAAGACAGGGACGGTGCAGCTGCTGTCAAAGGCAGACAGATTTGTCCACATTGGAGAGTAATAAAGAAAGAACTGTGTGCACCACTGTTCCCTTTCAGAACTCAAGTGATTTATATCAAGAGGAAAATACCAACCAAGTATAAGGAGAGAAAGGTTTGCCAGCTTTTAAAAGTTCAGGAGGAAAAAATATGCAGTGCTGAATCTGCTTCCAACACGCAAAATTGCTCTGAGTGATTTTCCGTAGAATTCATATCAAATAAGTTTGCCGGGAGTAAGTCAAATGTGGAAGAGATGGTTCAGCCGGCGTTCTGCATTAAGGAAACGCCTTTGTGGAGTTCTTCCCGCATTTCGTATATGTCTGATGAAACAGTCCTTGTCAGAGTGTGCAAACTCTCCATTTGCTTTCAGTTAAAAAGAGCAAATACAGCCAAAGTGTCCCACCTCCAAGAAATTCACACACCCATTGGTTTAAGTTCTGGTGTTAAGAAGAGAAAAAGTTGCACATGGTGCATTCGGGCGGTGGAGTGTGGTGAGTAAAGACAAAGTGTGTGTTGGTATTGTTTGCTCTTTGTGTACATTGCAGTGTGTCTGTGTGTCAGCCTGTGTACACACTTGTGAGAGTTTGTATTTGTAAGGGGTGGGGGGGTTGGGGGTTGTGACGGACGGGTCAATATCCCCGTCCCTCTGCTGGGACCCATTACGCTTTAGTGATGGTCTTCGCCACCCACGGTCGACTTCATTCATTATCTTTCCCAGCTGCATGCCGCAGCATCCATCTTTTCTCATTCAGCCTGTCTCCTGGTGCAGCACAAAAAAACAACCTTTAAAACTCCCGTGAAAACCTAACGAAAATGTTACAAGGAGAAGGGGAGCAATGGCCTTGAGCATTGTGCATTTAGCTCTCAAGTAAAACCAGGAAGTATTTAAAGGGAACTGTTGAGTGTCGTTTAGTGGAGCTCTTTTCAGAAAAACGTATTATCAGTCCCTGTGGAAGCCTACTGCAGAGGAGCCTGCTAAGGAGCAAATGTATGAAGTTTTCTCTTGCTATAGAATAATGTATCTTTTATACGTGCCAGTTATTTGGAGTTTCCCTCAAGCTGGGGATTATCAAACAAACTGTAACAACCATGCTAATGCTCTCTTAAGTGCTGTCTGTGCTAATGCTCAGGAGGGTTGGTATGTGATTGAATTCTCTGAAACTACACTGATTTTATTAACTCATCTGCTTAAGTGCTTTGGGCCAAACAAGGGATATTTAAAAGGGGAGAATTATTCAATTGAAAATATTGAACTTAGTATTGAATTAAAAATGTAATTATTGTTTTATGATTGGTCACTACTGATGGAAAATGACAAGGCTCAGTAGTACTGTATTGTAATACCAGTACACTATGCCAGGCAAGTACCATGGCAAAAATCTTCCGAAAATTTATACGTACAGAAATATCAATTAAACTGCGCTTCACCTACTATGATATAATATATTGTGTCCCCAGCAATGCTAAAGTAAATGTGTCATTTGTAAACAGATAACTATTTGGGATTATGATATCTCTAGGAAAAATATTGATTATTATTTGGTGTTTTTTGTAAAGGTATTTGTTTAGCCATTGTGCTTTTTTGCTTTTTTCAATTGGTTGTTTAGAAACTGAAAGAGACTCCTTCCAATTTGGTCCTGTATATACAAAGAGTCAAGATAATCACTGTCCCTATTTCAGTTAACATATTGAGAGATATAGCTGTTTACCAACTATTCTTTAATACACAAGATGCCAGACAGTGGGAAAGATATAGCCAAACTTCTAGAGATAATATATGACAATTCGGAAAACAATATGCTCTGAAGCCAGCCACTGAGACTGCTGATTATAGCTCAGCAGTAGCTGATTCGTCTTGGTGGCATTTGATTGCATCATCACAACAACAGCCACATGAATATAAAAATCATCCCAGGATAAATTCTACATATTCATATGGCATCTGCCTGAGAGTTAGGGTATGCGAGGAGCTGTGAAAAAGGTTGAAGAGTTCACATATGTGCACATATGTTATAAATAGTGCTGCTATTTTCAGTCTTTCCCTGTCAGTCAATCTATATTACCTAGGTGTACTGGCAGCCACATGCATCTCATAGTATGTGTGTTGCTGGCTAGTCACCAGCTCTATCATTGTGACAGGTCAAATGTGATGATTTGGAGGCATGCTGTATATGGAAGTTTTCATTCACTTACACTTAAAATTCTCCTTCTTGGTGCAAGGATTCAAATGTTCTCCCTTTTACATAAAAATTAACCTTTAAATCCATACGAGTCTTTAGGAGAATACAGAATTGTTGAATACGTCTTCACACCTACACTTTCAGGCTGAAACATGTTCTCCATGTAAACATGCTGACACATTATCTATAATGGGACTACTGAATCCAGACTTTAAATACTGTGATGATTCAAAAGCTACGGAGTTTGTTTCCAAACAACACCAGAGCTGCTAAATGCAGATTAAAAAGCAGAAGGGGAAGATGGGGAATGTATGTACACAACATAAATACAATGGGCGAGTGTGGGAGTGGAGTACTTAAAGTGCATTGCTGAAGGGGCTTACTGTTCTTGAGTGTTTAAGTTCACATAGTGCTGCACAAACACAAGTGAACATCTGCTACATGCACCTACATCTTCATGATCAATGCGACAGTCGTGTTTGCTATCGGGTGGCATTAGCGGCGAAAACATCAGGCTTTGCTGCTCTGTTTGTACACGCCGTATATGTGACAAAACATCAGCCCTATAGCTTTTTTTTTTTTTTTATAGGATTAACAATGTGGAACTAAGCAGAAATACATAAAGTGCCAAGTGACTGTTCAGTATAGAGGAGATGGAGTGTTTATGTGCATGAGCTATATGAATGACCTTTCTCAGGCTCTATTGAGTATGGAATAAGAGTTTCATCAGGGATGGTCAAACAAAGGTCAAGATTGATCATCTCTCACAAACTACTTTCACTGCTTACATAAATTCAATGCCATTTAAAAAAAATTGAGCATCTTGAGCTCGTTTTTTTTTCCGTCATGACAAGCATAATCCCTCTTAGCCATTCACACAGATTAGTAGCTTTCATAAGATTTTACATCACACAGTTTTCCCTCTCTCTAATATTGTATTTGGAAGATAAGCCGCAGTTCATCCCAACGCAACAACAAGCTGAGGGATGCAGCGGCAATGAGGCACAGCGACGGGATGTGTCAGTGGAGAGATGGTCAACTAGAATGAAGACTTTGAGAGTATTTTAAAAATCTACTGCAAAGTTATTGATGTGGGTGATAGGGATTCAACTGTGAGGACCTGAGCTTGGAGGCAGTCCAACAGCCTAAAGTGAAGCACAAGCTCAGTTTGATAAACACCTGCTTTTTCTGTTTGGTCGTGTGTTTGGACGAGTGGGCACTTTCACTGAGGTGATGACTAAAACAATATTCTGTAACTGAGAAGCTGGATTGGACTTGTTTATTGCTCACGATGATGGATGAGACAAATATAAACAACGGTCAAAACATATTTCCATCTCTGATTTGTTCTATTTGTACATTTCCATGCTAACTGAAGCCCACTGCAGGATGTAGTCCTGCATCGTGATTCAATTTTCCTTACAGTTTATGCACTTTTTATTACCACTTTGTTTGGAGGAAAAGTATCCATTTTCTTCCCTTTATTTTTCTTTTCGCATGTCTGAGATTGTGGTGAGCATGTATTAATATGTTTTCAACTCCAGTGTCAGCTGTATGAAAACAGTCCTGAGGGTAAAGACTAATGTCTACAGCAATGGTCACGACAAGTTCAAGCTGCTGCTGTTCAGTCTTCAAGCAAAATCTGGAGTCTGCAGCAGCTAAACACAGACTTGATCCTTTTTGTATGTTGGTTTGTATTTATATTTTGTGTTATTTTTCAAATATTGTAATTGCTAAGTTACTTTAGTAACTTTAATAATTGATTAGAAATAAAAGCTTCCAATTACATCCATCTCTATAATGCATTATAAGCATATAAGGAACATAATTTGCCCATATCACAGTATGTTTATAGCTATAAGCACTCATAATTATTCATAATGTCTTTCAACAATAATTGTTACACTTTTCCCGAATTAATAAATCAACTGAGAAGTACACGCATTTTCCAGGTTAAAGGCATTAGCACATTGGTTTCACTTTTCAGACTTAGACTTTGCTGACTAAATCTCATCCTTTTTTTGTAGCTGCCAGAATGTTAGTGTATTATAATTATCACTGTAATACATTGTAATATTTCATATTGTTTTTACTGCATTATAGACATGGGCTGAGACTTCCAGATAGTCAACAGTCAAAGCTAAGTATCACCACAAAGTCTGAACTGCCTGAGGAGACGATCATTTGGTCTCTGTGGTACATTTGAGAGTCATCCTGTTGACCAAACATGGAAAACATGCAGTGCTGTGAATAAGACCAATATTTATAATGCTATATTTCAAAAGGGTTTAAAAATCTGAACAAACATTAAGAAATCATTTCCTGACCAAAACTTTTTGACCATTTTTGCCACTCTCACTTACAAAATCATGTTGCCTTTTAGACCAAAGAGAAGGAAAAAAGTCTCAGTTGCAAAGACTTTTCTGGTCTGTTTCTCTGTCAGACAGCACAGGGATCTGAGGTCAGGCAAGACAAAGGCCATCACCTCAGGGGATGCACCCCTCCCATGATGAGCACAGCTTCTGAGAAGCGCTTTATTTACTTCAGGTTGGCCCGGGCCCCGCTCTGACACCACAACGGTTTATCAGCTGTGGTAGACAGCATTTTGGAAGAATAATATGAGCTCTTACGAGACAAGACCAGATTTAAATGAAATGAAATAACAATGATTTAAAATTTCAATTTGAATAACTTTGCCACACCAAAGGCTGCTATTAAATCTTTAATAAGTCTCAGACATATGAATAGTACTCCAAGTAAGTTGAAATGGTTGAAATGAGGACAAACCCCTGAGCTCCTCAAAAGATGTTTACTTCACCTTTAACCCTGACAGCTTGCTCTGAACACTGTGAGTGCAAGTGGAGAGCCAAAACAAAGGGAACATTTTTGCAACAAAATTAACGTGCATTAAAGAAAGCAAGGCCTCTTTGTTCCAAGTATACAGATTCAGCATTGATTGGGATTCTGAACCTTGAAAATTTTAATTTATTACATTAACTTTTGCTACTTTTGTGAGCAAGCTTAAGCTTTCTCTGTTCCAGGAAATACATGTTTAAAACTACAGCTTTATCCTGTATTAGCCCTAGGACACATCAAACCCGAGAACCACTGAAATTTCTCTGCAAGAATTTTAGATACGACTCCTCCTCTTGTTGTTTTGAAGAAGTAATCCTGATGCAGACAGGTCAAACTTACTCAGCTAGCCTCTTTGAAATGAATCCATCTATTTTGGTGCCACAACAGGCATTAGGTGATGCAATTCCTCTCTCTACCTGAAAGGTCAATCTGTGATTCTGCACATGCTGTCGACATCTTTCTGGCTGTGCACATTGAAATTCCATTAAAGTATGAATTTGGCACATGCTGGAGATGGCTGGGGGGTGAGACATTTCCAAATTCAACGTTAGGAAAAAGAAAGAATTACTGAAAAAGTGAATCCAGCCAAATATTTTTTTTTTTTTATAGGGGGAATGCAGTTAGTGTTTGTATTGCAAGAGTATTGTTTGAATTATACAATAAAGACTGGCCTTGTATGACAACACATTTAGATAAGACATATAGCTGCAGTTCAATTGTATTCTTTCACACACTGTAAGACAACAACTCTTTTGAAGACAACAGAGCTTGGGTGATGAATTCTCTTTACAATGCTGGACCTTTTTCACAAATGCATTCACATGTGCAGCCTATCTGTACTTTCAAGGCAGGGACACAGCAAGTGGTCGTGTGGAGCGCAGACATGAGTGTCTGAGCTCTATTTCCAAAGGGCAAAGCAGAATACGGCAGAATAATCCTCAGCCATTTCCTTGGATGTCAGGAGATACACATCTTGGAAATTGCACAGCTCAAAAGAGAGCAAAGAACAATGTTTTATTTAAACTTGATAGTGATTCCAAGTTCTGCAAATATTAGTTTAAATCTTTCTCTCCCTCTCACAGAAACACAAACACATTGAACCGCAGCCTTGTAGCCAGAGTGGAAATTCCAATAAATAATGCATTATCTGTGCTCTATTTTCTTAGTTTAATACTCTGAAGCAACTGACTCTTCCACTAATGTTTTTTGAAATTATACATTTTTAGGTCAGATGATAGCAATTAATGTTATTGCTTCATATATACTGGGAACTTAATTAAAGAAATGGCTGGAAAGCAGAGTTGTATGCAAATTATGTCATCATACATGCAGACATATATGATTTATATGATGCAGGAGCAATGACGGCGGTTAATTAAAACACCAGCACTCCTGTCAATATATCCCCTGACTGCTCTCATTAAAACAAGTCAACAGGGTTTTCTGCCATGGAGGACTGACAACTTAACATCACCTATCTGACAGTTCATAAGATACAATATCATTTCCCATGAGGGAGCTGTTTCCCTCAGCTATGATCAGTCAGAAACGTTTCAATCGTCTCATTGTATGGGTGGGTGGCATTTGTTCATGCAAAACAACCTCAAGAAAGGTCTCACCCAAGTGGAAAGCTAATGAGTAAGTGCCAAAGAGGCGTATATTCTTTTGGCCAGAAGGGGCGACTCCTGGAACTCTGGGCATGATCCTTCACCTACTTCTCAGTAAATAATTTCCAAATTAGTTTAAGGTCCTGGACACTAGTTTCAGTCTTTTGAAATATAGCATGATATAAATTGGGTTGTCTCATTCACAGCACTTGCTGCTTGTTTTCCATGTTTGGTGAACAGGACGAGTCCACAGTACCAAAGAGACCAAACGTCTCTCTGATCGTATCTTCAGAAAGTTTAGACTTTGTGGTGGTCATTAGCTTCGACTGTCTGGATGCCTCACATTCTCTCATTTCGAGTAAGATAACGGTATGCTTTGGCAGGTTGACAACATAACACAATGTGTTTTTGTCGATGATCCTATAACTGTGTTTTCATTTAAAAAAAAAAAAGGGAGCATTTTGGTTGCTTTTACTGTCTTGTTCTGTGTTCAGTTGGACTAAAAGACACTCAGACACATTTTGATTAAAGGTTGCCCCTTGCTTACCAATCTTACTGGCTTGCTCCAGGCTATGGCATTGTTAGACTACTGATTAGCACATGGGCTTTTCAAATTTGTCTTTAAAAGATAGGCTACAGGGTATAACGTGTGATATCACGACCACATTTTTCTGAGAGGGCCACAAACCATTGGATGACATTACGATAACTCCATCTTGTATTTTCATACAGTCCTTGGTTTCAACCTGGAAATTATTAAAGGAAAGATTGTATTTTGTATGCATGCCATCATTTAAAACAGTGGGCATTTTACTTGAAATGGATTATTACTAAGTCAGAATGGATAAAATGACAACCTATTTCCACTTGCTTCAGAACAATAGGAAATTAAGTCATGTTTTGAAATCTGTTGCTATGAGAAGAATAGGCATTGATTAGAAAAGTGCTTCAACTCCTACTCCACTTACAAGCACCTACACCATTAAACTAACCTGCTGACAATGTTATTCATCTCACAAGGATGCAAACATGATTTTAATACATCTATTTCATTAAAATTAAACTAACAAATACAGCTCAGCATGTGATTAGATATCTGTCACTCTGTCAAAAGCAGGAAGCGTCTAATCTCTGGGTATGTGTATGTAAATCACAACGCCCACAGGGTCTCTCCAGGTGCCTGTAAGAAGGCAGAAGGGAGGATTGAAATGTGCAATAACTTCAGGAATCGATTTGTTTGGTGGGAGAGGCTTATTCACTGGGGCCTGCCCGTCTAATGATTTACGATTTCCAGGATGAATTTTTCTATTCTTGCCAACAAATGATGCTGCTCCCTATCTTCCTGGTGACGCTTGATTTATCTCACAGCAAAGGCCCTTGGGACTGTCAGCCTGTAGGCCCATTTTAGGCTAAGCCTCATTCCAGGGGGACTGTGTAAAAGTGAGGATTGGGTCATATATTTTTTTACAACTGCAATCGTATGAATATTAATGTGTCACATATTGAAGAAAAACAATAATTTGATGTGCAAGGTGTGAAGAAAGATTTCTGATCGGTGTGCAGCTGTGTGCATCAGTGGCTAAATTGAAGTTGTGTATGTATGAGCACTAGCATCCCTGCAGGCAGACCCGTGCACACAACATACACAAGAATTCACACACTCCATATACTCTTTCACAGCATAAAGGAATCCATCCTGATATATTCAAGTGACAGGCCCCATTGAATTGCTGACCAGGATTGGCTTTTTGAACCATTCCTGCTGAGATTCTGAGCCCATCTCAAGAGCATCTCTGCGAGCGCCAGATTCTTTGGCCAGATACCCAGTGGTGCCACTGCTGTGCTGGCCTTCAGACTGACGGATGGGGAATAAAAACAGGGAGGCAGAAATGCCACTGCTTTGACTTTTCAAGGCATCAAGTCCTGTTTGTTACGCACAAAGAGCGATGTCTGCTGCTGGTTCGAGTCAACGGAGGCCTTTGGGGAGCTTATGTGGCTGCATGCACTGTGCAGCTGCAACAAAAAGATTTTAATCCTTTCCTTGGACCATTATTCAATCTCTATTTTGGAAAATTGGAGGAAATTCTGAGGATTGTCTGAACAAAGAATACAGAAATACTCACACCAAACCTCAAATTGAATAGCACTCCATTCTCTGTATTTCTAATCTACACATGAATCAATAAGCATACTGTATCACTGATCCTCCCGCCATCTCTCTGCCTCTCTCACTTTGCCAAGCACACACACACACACACACACACACACACACACACACACACACACACACACACACACACACACACACACACAC
>JAOWBC010000935.1:7978190-7990453 GCA_028566105.1 Hypoplectrus providencianus | reverse complement strand
ACACACACACACACACACACACACACACACACACACACACACACACACACACACACACACACACACACACACCAAGGCCTGCCTTTAAGCACAGATTTTTCATTTCCAGTCGCTGTCACCATGGTAACTTCCAATGTCCGACTTGGGCCAGTATGTGCTTCCAGCACTTTCCTTCTTCAAAGCTCTTTTTCAAAGCCTAAAACCGCATTGCTTCACTAACGGTCACCCATAGTGCTGAGCTGCTAGGAGGGTGTTTAGCTGCTAATTACCTCATATGACAGAGGAGCGAATAGGTGCCTCTAATAACAAACCACTCTATCAACACAAGCCACAAGGTTTAGCAATAAATAAGCCTCTTTTTACAGCTGCTGTTTCATAATTCTTCAAGTAAAACAGACTGAATGAAAGAGTCTGAGCATGACCTTGCAGGTTTTTGATCAGCTATTGCTAAACTGTCTGTTTACATGCTCACTTTAACCTTTTTATATATTCATACTGGCCACCTCTGTTGCCATGATGAAGAGTGTCTTGGCAGAGCAACCCAAGCGACAATCAAATATTCCTGTGTTGACCGATCGATGAGATTCCCCCCTCTGTGACCTTCCTCATTCACATCTCAATAATGAAAGACGAGCAAGGGTTATGAGTAACCTTAGTGCTCGATACAGGAGGGGTCAGGCGTCGATACCTCGGCAAGGGTCCAGGCTCGCATCGGCATGCAGGAAATCACCACGGGTATTAAGGAATTGTCCTGAAGGATGCAGGGGTGGGATTAAAAGCTCTGGCTTGACTGAACTCTCCTGTCTCCTGTGTCAATATGCCCGAGGTACTGTCAGTCACAACTTCAGTCTGAGAGGAAAATAATTCACTGGCCCATGAAGGCACAAAGGAACTAATTCACTATAAGATGTATCAATTATGTTGATGGTAGAGTGGCAGCTGTAGCAAAATATACCTTGAGTAAAGTGTTTCAGATTTGCTAGATGCTCATTAAGATAGAATATTTTAATAATCAAAGATAATTAAAACATTATCTGTGACTGTCACAGTTTATGAGAGCGGAAACAAATGATTATTTCCTTATCAATTATTCTGCCAATTTGGGTTTTAGATTCACTGAGTAACTGTTAACATATACGAAGGCTTTCAACATTTCACACTGGGGGAAAACTGACAAATTTTGGTTCGTGTTGGGCAAGCTATCAGAAGTCTGTTTTTGTTATGTACCAATGAATACACATAAAACTATGAAAATATATTTGTATTTTCTTGTTATTTATAATATATTTCATATGATTTACACTGACCTTAAATTCTCTAATTTTTATTTGAACGATATAAGACTTAAGAGAATTTGCTGCCTGAAGCCGACCATTTGAGCACGACAACCATTTTTCTGTGTGCTCTTTATTTTAATAACATCTTTCTCTGCAGCTTTTATTCAAAAGCCCTACTTCATGAACACTCACTATGACTGCTTTAGATTTATGCAGAGCTTCCGTTTGGCAGTCCGGGAGTGCATGCAAGGTGAACAAGGAGGGAACAAGAAGTACAAAGACGGATACAGTCTGGCCCTTTCCTGTACTCGGAGAGGTGACAAGGTGTTCCTTGTATTTCACCCCACGCAGCATCACTGTCCCATTGAATTTGTCAAGCGAAGTCAAGACATTTAGCTGTCTTTTAACTTCTCTTCCACACCAACAGGTCTCCTGAGATACAGCCTGAGGAGGACGGGAGTCACATTCTGGTGAAAAACAAAGTCTAGAGTGTGTCATCCTGTCTGTTTGTTTCTGCTCGGCTTGCTTCCAAACTCTGGTATGTATTTGGTGTCAACGTCTGTTTGTAGCAGAAGATTTATTGCAAAACACTTACAAAAATGACAGTTTTTTGGAGCGCACTTTGTTGTGCTGTTGAACAGAAAATAAAGTGTGTTATCCGCACCCTAATTCCATCATTTCTGGTATCTACTGTGACCTGAGGCCCGTCTCACAAAGCAGGATTAGTGGGCTTGCAAGCTAACTTTGGGCTTAACCCTTAGTGTTTCTCACAAAGACTTCTCAAGTTCAAACCAGCCTCTGTTGCCAAGGGTTTCTAGGCCGCACACCAAACCTTAGAGCTGTTCAACCATGGGCTTAAAATGGAGACATACACACACTGTATTAACATGGGCATACAGAGAAGTCTAGATAGTTAGAATACTGGCATCAATACCACAATTAATTTATACTGAGTAGAGTCTGTCTTCTTCCAAGAAATAGGTCATGAGTTCTTATTATCAGTAACGCATTTAATTCATCGGTTTATATTCTACAATATTCCTAAATGACTGGTTCAATTTATTTAAAATGCAATTGCTGCAGTTTGGGTGTACATGTAGTGACCTGAATAGAAAATATTTAATCTGCAGCAATTATAAAAGAATAAGTTCTCAAGACTCAAAATTTCCAATAAGTATTATTTTAAGACCCTTCTTTGCATTGGAAAAACAGTTTTAGTGCAGTTAAATAGCTCTGTGCTGTTGGTGTTTATAAAATATATCCATAAATACATCATAAGAAAAGGGCAGTGCTATTGCTGATAATACAAATATACCTTTATTATTTAAATACAACGTTATTTTCTGCCGTTTTTTATTAGCTCGATTTTATGATTTTATTCTGCAGTAGAGGCCTGGTTTCCCAACTGGAATCAACACCTCCACCATATCTTTTAATAAATATACTGCTGGCATGCTTTTGCACACTTCTCACCGCTTTCATGTGACCTTGCATGATGAGCAAGCCTCAGATGTAACAGTGAAGGAAACATTCAGGGTACTTTCTTGAAATGATTCAGAGGCTCCAGCTGGCATTAAACATATTTAAATACAGACTGTGACCAACAGTGGCTGATTGGACAGCTTTGTAAAATGTGATGTCAAATCAAGATCCTTGCAAAGGCAAATTAAAATTCTGATCTTGCGACTAATCAAACACTAGCAGATGTCCAAGTTGCAAGTGAACAGCATTGTCAACAACAGTATCAGGGAACAGTGGGCGTTAAGTAAATTCCATCAGCTTTTCAAGGTGACATGAGAAACCTGATTGTGTGGCGACAGGATCAGCAGGCAAAAAAAGAACAAAGGTGCAGTGGTGGCTCAGATGAACCACCTTTTATCTCTGCTGCATTCCTCTGCATCTTATTCTCAAACTATAAACAGTCTGTTCCACTCGCTCCCTTCAAAACTTTCAGTGAATCCCTCCACCTCTTTGCCCCATGACACAGACGCTGATTGCTGCCAGTTTTTTAGCCACAAAATCTAAAACACAATCCAAGCCCTTTCCTTAGAGGCAAAAATAATTATCATTTGAATAATGAAATTAAGTTAAAACTACTTGGGGATCCCTGAAAATATAATTATGATATCAGTGGGAATTACCTGATTTAACAAAGGTCAAAAACACTCATCTGACTGGAAATCCATGAATGTAGCCTTCTGTGCATTTGCATTAGGCCTGTACCACATTGTTAAACCATGATTGTTTTTGCAATTTTAAAAAAATATTCTGAAGTTTTGCCAATCTCAATTGTTCAAAAATCCAATTCAGGCCCTTATGAGAGCCTCACACCTCCTCTACAGCCATTCAGCTCCCCCCACATCATTCAGCATGTACATTTAGGCGCATGTCCACACACAAAAGCCCCTCTCATGCTTTATATGCAGCACTTTTGAATGTTTTCTAAGCACATAGTGAGTGGGCGGGGCTTCACCCAACACTCCTTTATGGTGCAGCATTACTCTGTGGCAGACACAAGCACTTCCCTGAAAATCACAGGAACAACCACGGTCCAGTGGCTGAGGAGGCCATTGATGGAATTAAAGTCTCATGAATAAGAATGCAGCGTGGGGTGAGTGAGAGCTCTCCCACTGTGAAATATTGACATGCTCCCTGGTCAGAAAATAGCCTGGCATAATTAGCTCTCACAAGCAAGTATGGCGGAGGCAGAAGCCCAGACATAACCCTCAACAGCATTGTGTGCAACAGTACACACGAGGGACTGGTTTAAGGAATAGGGGAAACAATCAGTCAGCTCAAAACGTACCACAGGACAACACTAAATGTATACACCAACATGGATGAGTAGTTAGTAAAAAAAAACACTGGGAGACAATCATGTGATCAAGTTGAACAGCTTCAGGGCAGCTGGCAAGAAGTATTTTTTTTCAAAATGTAGTACATTTTGGTGTTGGTACTTTTGTTCGTGCAGCTAGGTCTACTGAATATGTTTTAAAGCTCCAGTTCTTTTCTTACAATGACAAAGTTCTGTCAAATTTAATAAGTGATAGATCAAAAATGTCTCTAAATGCTGTCATTGGTGATAAATGACCAATTAGCCAAATGGTTATCAGAAAAATTAACCATGTCACTCACTTAAGTGACAAGGAATGACAAATTAAGTTCATCTATTGTCATGAAGTCCAAAGACTGTATGAAGTTATGCACAAAAGATTTCTCCAAGATAAGAGCATAGTGCTGAGTATTTCCCTATGGATTACTGGATATGTACAGAGTTCAAGTGGTACAAACTCTATGAATCTTCCACTGCTTAGGCAAGATCAAAGTGAATTATGCACTGTTCTATGAAACATTGATTACGACGGCGTCATCAGTTTTATTGAACTGAAAGATTGATATGTTAGCCTTCCATTACGCAATACCAAAGCAGGTAAGTGCAGGAGCCCAAGATCAAACAGGCTGAGAGCTCAAAAATTTAACTGATGGGGATTGTTTTACAGGCAGAAAAAACAACAACAACAACAACAAAACATATCTACCAACACAAATTCTAGGATAACCGCATTTTAAGTCGACATTACTGAACACAATTCTCAAACTATCCTCCTGCCAAAATGGAATGGAGGAAGCAGATGAGAGTGGTGACTGTGGCTGAATGAGACCAGGCCAATAAAACAGGTCCTTTGTGAGGTGCTAACCGTGTGCAGCCATCAGAGTCACAAAGGAAACAAGGTGAAACCGCTCCTTGTCTCGCTCCCTTGATTTCCTCTTGCCAAGGTTAGGGGGCATGTGGCGTGAATGTAGATCCCACTTTCACTGCCCCTCGTGAGTACAGCACTCTGAGACCCTGGATTGTGGCTACTCATTCATGCCTGGCATAAGCTCATTTGTGACAAAGCCACAAAGAAAAAGAGAAACATTAAAGTGAAATGAAAGAAACGGAGGCATTGGAAAAGGAGTGCTGAGGAGGGCAAAAGGGATTCATAGTCAAACAGTAATTGAGAGGGCTGGGAGAGAGACAGGGAGAAGGGGAGATAGCAGGATTAAGAGAGGTAGAAAGTGCCTTGTAATGCTGGGCTGAGCAACGACTGGAGGCTTTCCCAGCCAAGCACTTTGAGCCATCCATCGTTTCAGTGTGGGGCTGGAGTTCCTCATGGTAGCCTAAACTCGCAAAGATGAGTCATTTTCTAGCAATGTTCAACACAAACCAAGCCAGATGACAAACATCACCCTTCACATAGACACAAAAACGCTTCACAAATCACACATTTTAAATAACCATGACAAATGCTGGACACTGACTCTTGAAAGCAGAACTAAAAGATGCACAGTATTAAATGACTCAACGTCCCAACATCTGAAGCAAATGAAGAAGACTTATTAAAGGGACAAAAAAGATGAACACAATCAAAAGAAAACATGGTTGAGTCAAAGTTATGTTTTTTTTTCCATTTTTCTTTATAGATGTATTGAATTATGAGAGCCTGACATAAAGATGATCATTTCATAATGGAGATGCACAATTGGCATGGGCTGATTGAACCCACATTGATTGACTTTAAAAGTCAATGGCAGTACAGTAAATTCCAAATTCAATGGCATGCATTGACCCAATCAGCTCAGACAGACACTGATGCAAAGTTAAAACATTGTGTAAAAGTTTTCTCGCACATTTTAAACAGTTCCTACAAAAGCAGTTGTAACTGACAAAAACAGCATGCCCAACAAAGAGCAAAGCAGAGTGGCAAGGTGCAAATTCATAGCACCAAAGGTACGTAATGTGTCTCTGTGCTTGTGAAGATACTGAAAGTTTCTTTGCCAACATAATAATCCCCTATTTCACCCAACTCTGTGGTGAAATTCAAATTATTTTTAATTTTTTTTATTTTGATGTTTGCCTTAGTTTCACTTAATTGATTAATAAGGTTGGATTCAATTCGTTATGCATACTTTTAAATGTTTCAATAGCACTGCTGCTGCCAATACTAAGACTGAAGTTTGTTTAAGATGTTTGTGTGATTGCATAAACAGACAATTCAACACAATAATCCTGTTTACATGACCATCCAGAGGGAGCTGTGGACCCCCCATGCAAAAGATTAATTGTCTGCTCACCCCTATCAAATTAAATCAAAACTATTACAATAGTAATACTGCTGTAGAACATTAAACTGGCACTCAAATACTAGTTTTGCAAGACAAGTTGAAAGGAAGGTGATAGCTTGCGCAGCTGTTGCCGCTGGCAACCTAGAGATTTTGGATAGCAATACAGAGAGAAAACTGGTGGGAACAAACAGTCCCAACATTGTCAGTGATGTTGAGAAAAGAGAGAACTTTTAAAGTGACTTTGAGTGAGTTTTTACTTTGAACAGTATGTCCAATAATGCGTCCCTCAGGAAGTCATCAACTATTTTAGCTGATGGTTTCTAATGTTTAAAATGGGTGCATTGCACTTTATCAGAGTGATTGCTGTGGCTATTAAGTTGCAGTCTGGTGAAATAATGTAAAATAATAATAGTTTGAAAAAATCCAATCTAATGTGTGTTGATGTTCATTTAAATGTGACTAAATGTAGAATGTCTGGTGTAAGAGTCAATGAAGAAGATTCAGCTTTATTCGGCAACTGCAGTGCATCTCTATCACACATTTCATAACCCCTGCTGTGAGAATCACCAGACTGTCATTTACATTAGCAATACCTCACTACCTCTCCATGGATATTAAACTGGAATGCTCCTGTTTTGCCACTTTTTCTACATTACTGCTGCCCAGGGCAAAAAATGTGACTATAGATGGAACAATTCTCCTACAAGTGGCTGGCAAAAATCAACACAACCATTTACTCAGGCTTGTTTACAGTAGTGGATGTTAATCTCAAGGAAAGCCATCAGAGGGAAGCTTTTTTTTTTTTTTTTATAGCAAACTGGTAGACAATGGAGATGAAGATATGGACCTCATTCTCAAAATGAACCACGAATCAACGTGAAAGGATGTTGCTTTTTTTTTTATCTTTAGGGAGAGATGATGAATAGCCAAGAAAGTTATTAAAGATCTTTAAAAGTTTCATGCCCTCTGTGTTGCAGGAAAAAAAAATGGATTTACCGCTTTAGGGCAGAAGCAAGAGACATCAAATGTGTATGTTGCCTACTCCCACCTGCCAATTAAAAAAAGAAGAAGTAGAAAACTAGAAGAACAAGGATGAAAGACTATGGAGCGCAGAGAAGGGCAAATATCAGATAGAGGGAAGGAAAAAGCCTAGTCGGTTCCCTGCAGTCTGACTAACCACCTGCTCCTGTCTGAATTAGCCCTTTCTTTACTGTTTGCACTCATCCAAGTGAAACTCACTCCCCTAGCTGACAAATGGACTGAGGCCTCCTACTTCCATTTTTTAACACATTATAAAACCCCATGTTTAGTGAGCCACCACTGTGACGGCTATTAATCTGACACCAAAGGGCCCGATGACCAGACTGAGTCTTCCTAGGGGTAATATGAAGGGAACACAGAATACAAATACTTTTTGAAAACTCCAAAACTTCTGGATTCTTTGGCAAAGCACTTAACTTCTAGGGGCATAACAAAGTCTATGGGGCATTCCGCTCTGGATCCAAAAATGGACACCGTTATGGTCGATTCAAACCACTGGCTTGGATGGAGTCAATCCGCTCCCCTTTTATCTCTTTCTCCTGAGAGATACCAATCCGCTCAGAATGGAGAGTTGTCCTTAAACATTTCCTATTTGCCAACCCTGGCTTTCTCTCTGTCTAATCACCACAGGGTGTTATATGGCCATGTCTGGAGACCCGGACTGAATGGATGGGCTGCAGCCTCGAAATTTACAGCAACTAATTGGCCAAACTGGAATGCGACAGGTTCCTATCAAAAAGGATTGGAGTAGAGTTGGAGGCAGGAAGTAGCTGAAAAATGAGACGGGATAATGAATGTCAGGTGATGTCACCCAAAATAGGAAAAGAATGGAGTGTGGAGGAAATTAATCACTTCTCCTTAAAAAGCCTTCATGAAAAGAGGGTTATGCAACGCCACAAGGCAAACATGCACAGATGGAAAGGTGGTTTAAACTCCTACAGTTATCCAAACAACTTCCAAATGTGTGTATTACTTATCATGTTTGCTTGATAGCAAAAGGGAGTTTTTATCGTCTCTCCCTGTCAGAGCTTTTATTAATATCCTTTTGCATATTAACGCTGGCTGAAAAACCACCCACCATTCTCTATTTGTTCATACTATTACAACAGGCAGTTGTCCCCCGCTGTGCTCATCGGTCATGTTTTTGTTCTGTAATTGTCAGGTGCTCAACACATAATTGTATCATGGAAAAACAGCCTCCAATGAGGAGTAAGCAAGACAAACCAATGACTCCTGCATAAACAGAAAACGGCTGGTAGAAAAAGCTTGTATTCAAGACCTCATAGAAACTCTGCTGGGTGACTGATGCAAAATATGCACTCAGTCTAATCTACTATGCTGTATACACAAATAAAACAAAGTGTTCATAATTATATGGAGTCTTTGTTTTGGATTTGTAGTTTGTGATGCACAGTAGGAACCAAAGTAGAAATGGAATTGGATGATTCCATATGATTAAGCACCACAGAGCTCCTTTTATTACAATCTGCCAAACAGAACCTTTAATTTAAAGCAGCACCTGCATGATATTTGCACTTCCAACATTAGAGTCATGCATTAATTCATCTGACATCCCTTTGTTTGGGGAGTTAAATGTTTATGCAAGCATCGACTTTAAACAAAGGGAGGCCACTTCTGATAGAGCTTTGGGGGTCATGCATGGGCAGTGATGGTATTACGCTCACATCTGCTCAGCATGATAAGCCCTCTCTTAATGTCAAAGGCAGCTGTCTATTTGCTTACATTACAGACTATATTAAGTATTTAGGGCTACTGTAAAAGGGGTACTCTGGTAATTTAGCATTACTCTTCCATAAAACCATTTCATTTATTTAGTTCAGGCTATATAAACACAATCCTACACTTCCCATAATGCAATGTGAAAGCATCTTTCTAACCCCTCATCCTCAGTTTGTAATGCAGGCTCTCTCTACAAGGGTTAGGGTTATTAGCTATTTCACTCTTTTTTTGATTTATAGTCGTGTCTCAGGTTTCTTTTAGAGCTGATGTACATGCTTTACTGTTACAGGAACTAACTTTTAACTGAGTACATGCAAACAGTCAGAAGGCTAAACAGTGACAAAATAATGATTTTAATTTTTTGACACGACCACGATCAAATACTTAAAAAAAAATCAAACCAGGAAAAGGGACGTGCAAGAGTAGGCAGATGGTCATACTCTCATATGTGCCTCGCCACCCTCAGAGCTGAGGCCAAGTGAGGACAGGTATCCATGTGCTGTTTGGAATAACAACCATTCTACACACAAACAAGCATATAAACCTTAAACTCTAAACCCTACTTACTCATTCTGATTATTTTCTCTCAATTTCTCATCATTAACAATATACATTCTCAGTGAAAAGCAATTGTAACTTACATATTTGTTTTTTGTAAGTGTCAGTATATCTTAGCTTCCCCTTTATTTCCATTCCTTAATAATTTTGCAATGCAAGAACCTTAGGAATTTTTCTTTTCTTCTGAGCAAAACCTACACCCATAACATTCAGCTTAAGATGGAAGGATTTAAATGAAGATGGGATTTAAATGAAGATGGGCGAAAAGAAAAAATCCCAAAGGGGATTCTTCAGTTAATCCTGCTCTCCTGCTCAAACAAATATCTCATCAAATCCTTCAACTCTGAAATAAGGTCAGAAGCCAAGGATAATGAGAACTGGAACGTATGGGAAAGATCACCGACAGAGGAGAAAGGATCCTCCCATCTGCTTCCCCCTTCTTATCCCTCAATCATTCTTGTCCCTCTGTCAGCACATGTTTTCATCAGACAGGAGGAAAGTCATTTGTCTCATGCATTCCAGCCAAAGTGTGGTGAAGTAAATAATGGCCTGGAAGCTTTTATTTTCCACATAAACATCATTAACAGGAAGGTTGTCAAATGTCAACTGTCACAAGGCCAGCAGGTTCAAATCACAGGTTGAGCTCATTTAGTTTTATCTTCCCCAAGAGTCTCATCAAGCTGTGATATCTATTAACCTTCATCATTAGTGTCATGTGCATTCACACAAAATGCTTGTAGACAAAAATCTGTATTGTTCTTCTTTGTTCCTTGAAATGACAAGTGTGCTGACACAGCAGAGGAAAGAATCCCAGAGAGACTGAGGAGGAAAAGATAAAAGTAACACGAAAAACAAAAAGGAGAGTCTGGATAGATCGGGACAAGAAAGCCTATGTGTGTATGAGAGTGTGTTTGGGCGTATGTGTTTGCACCTTCCTGACCTGCTTTTCTCCTTCAGGGGTCATGCACAGGCCTGCCACAATGCTATCAGCTGTCCCTTAAGGTGCCGGCTGAGGTCTACTGAGATATAAGGTGATATATAGCTTTGATATAGCCTGTAATTACTGGCCGTGAAGGCCACACCGCCTTGGGGAAAGGAAAAGGGGAACACAAAAAGAGGGAGGAGAGAGACACTGGGGCTCTGATGAGAAAAGGGTCACTGTTGTTTGATAGCACAAGTGCCCGGCCTCTCCAGTGATTTCACACAGTGGGAAATGGCACTAGATCTATACATGCTTTTGGAGAGAGGCGGATTCAATAGACGCCTCAGTTCCCGAACAATAAGCTCCAAAAATAGCCCACAAGGGAATAGCAATGATTGCAAAAACCACGAGCTGCAGTATGTGTGTACACACTATGCAAATTGCCTCAAATTGTGCTGAATTAATCCATGGTAGCACATTTCAATTATGGCATCATTAGCCTCCGTCTAGCTTGCAACACGGCACCACCTATAGGTGACATGTTTATCCAGAGGCTGCGGATTCTGCACAGCCATGATGCTCTCAGCACAAAGGGAGGAATGGCTAATGAAAGAGCCATTCATTTCATCCTGTCACAGCATGGTGCGAGACAACCTTCATTTTGGGATGCATTACAGCACTCACAAGCTCAGTGGCGTGCTATCACTCAGATACAGGCTGCTATTAGCGCTTGCTTAAAAGACTGTAATGGAACCAAACACCTTGCCGAAGTGGCCCAGTATACACCTTTACGAGTGTGCTAAACTGGGAAAGGTAGCAATCGGGTTTGAAAGCTGAATATCAATGGGGCGCTGTTGGTGTTTGGGGAAGCAGGGGCTTTGAGCTGCCTAAATGTATATTGACAGCTAGTGAGAGCCGGTGACATGGCTGGGCGTTTGCTGGTGATGGATGCGAGCCTGGCACACAGACTAAGCCGGCAGCAGCGTGGCTCATCTTCAGACGGGATGTGAATGCTAACTATCATGCTTGCCAGTCACCACGACTTAACTGATGCCAGCAGGAGAGGCAGGTGGTACACAGGCTAGGGGGAAAAAAGGGGGCCGAGTCCCACAAGAGGAAAATACTATCAGTGCATTCACAAGCATGCTAATTAGATTTTAAGGCAATGCTCAGATTATTACACCCCAACGTGTTTATCTTTGTGAAATTAAATATAATCAGATTAGATTAGTCGCCAATCTTTTTACTGAACCTTTTGTGTCCAAGTTCAGACCTACATATGCAATGTTCACATGTGTAGAGTAGCTTTAACAGGTAGTTTACAAATAAACGCTAACAGCATATGAATCAATTGTACACAAGGCAACAATTAAGCTTCACAAAGAGGAGCAATAAAGGAGCAAACAGTTTAACTTGTTTTCTCTGAGGAACTAGTTTTACCTTCAATTGATGTATTTGCAGCTGCAAGTAGCATGCCTGTTCACTGTTAAATGCCCCACGTTTCATCTGAAAACCGAAACTCATACTGGATGTGAGTCATACCAACAGCGCTGATTTGCCTCCTGCTAAAGACCTCCTACTACACTGCGAGCCAAATGAATGTGCACAAGACTCTGAAG
>JAOWBC010000935.1:7967442-7978090 GCA_028566105.1 Hypoplectrus providencianus | reverse complement strand
ATTTCTGATCCATGTCTGCTGCATGTCTAGGGTTTTCTTTTCTCTTTTCTTTATGAACTATTTGAAATTCAGAAAAAGCTCTGCAGCTGTAAACAGTGCAAATCATAGCAAGTTTTGCAGTGCTGGTGCTTGTTATAAAGCCCGTTCTCCAACTGGAAAGCGTGTTCATGGATAAGTCATATGCAAAGAAGCAATATGCATCAAGAGCTTTTTTAGCAAGCTTATTGCCACTTTTAAAGATACTCAAATTTCTTTCTTTTCCACTGTGAACCTGCTTTGAATTAATGTGTTATATTAAAATGGAACACATTGTGTAATTTCCTTAGAGTGGGAGATTATTTATAGATTTGGTGGACTCGGCTTCAAGTAAGATTAAAGTCAACATTTCACAATGTCACCACCTTGCTGGGAGAAGGTCGACCCCCGCCGCTCCCGGGCACCACAATTTGAGTCACATTCATATTAAACATGTTTTATATTTCCAAGATGTCGTGCAGATTGCATCACTCTGGCTAGCTGAACTTTCAACAGCAACAACTATTACAGAGGGCGTTAGCTCATTCACCAGGGAGTGAACAGTAAACCAGATGCAAATCAGTATGTCTGTTCTCGCCTGCCTGATAAACCCAATGGGCTGATTGGCCAATATTATTATAGGCCAAATGTGTTATCATTTGTGTGAATAACAAATTACACATTGGCTAATAAATAAGGATTGTCTATCCATTTATTCAGTCTTCAAAAAACTAATGTTAGGGACACTTATCAAACATGCATTTGTTTTGTTCTGTGTATAGTTTGCAATAAAATGAAAAAGGGTGATAAATTGTCTTTGTATTGACTCATTAGATCGTCTCATTGTACTCTTAAATATTGATTCTATGGATTCAACCTGAATTGTCTACATAAACTAGCAGAATTTATGCAAACTCACCCACACAAAGAACAATAACATCGATGAATCCATCTATTCTTTGTGACATCTACTACGCATGCTTCCAGACATTATCCCACTAATCAAACAATTCATGGAAACCACACTAATTGTGAAAATCAGGTTACTGTAAACTGTGTAAATGCTTTAATCATGCTATTACATTGTTTGGGCTGTTTCCAGTGATTGGGTTATCGTGTGCATGTAAACATATTGTGTGAACAATAGAGGGGGAGAAAAGAGACAGGAAAGAATGAGACAGAGGAAAGAAACAGAAGTAAAATGAGAGTGTGTGCTTGTATCACTGCTGAAATCGACTCTTTGGAGATCATGAAGTAGACTTACAATTGAAGGAAAAAATAATGATTTGTAGTCATACATTGACAAAATCATTGCTCATAGGCTCAGAAATTGCTGTTTTTAATTTTAAAACAGAAAGCTTTTTATTATGACATACATCAACATGAAACATTTTTGTTGCGTTTTAATTATTTTCACTGAGATCGTTTGCATCTCAAGTCAAATCTTTGTGCCCTGGCTTCAACCCTGATCTGATCGCAAGTATTTTAAACTATTCTCTGTTCAAATTGCTTGTTTCTGTTTCACTCTCGTTTTCTTTTTAACCCTAATGAGCTTAGCCGCAGGTGCCTAGCAACGGCTCTGACAGCTCTACAATGAAATAGTTGGGGTAGGCGTTCGTTTGTTGTGCTAACCTCCGCATGCTAATGTGTATGGGTGTCTCTACAGCCTTAAATATCATTGAATCCTCTCACCCCATCCCTGCTTTGGCACCCTCCCTCCCCACCCATTCTCAATTCATACCACCCACACCTTTCATCCACTTAGCAACTTCCTCTCTGAAGACAAAAAGTGCTCTGGCTCTGAATTGGGGTTGCAGTTACCTTTTAGCATCATTTGAAACGCCCCCGGTAGCAACGAGACGCTAAAACGACTTGCTTTTCCCTGGTACTTTATGTTAGTTTTGTGTTCTTGACAGTAGCAGGACCCGTTGATTCATTCCTGCAGGGATTTTTAGTCTGAGTGGGCGGCTGGAGAACAAGGGAGCCACAGGGTGCATCAATTATCTGACAACATGTTTCAAACTACCTCTTTTTACCATCAGCTGCTTTTCACACAGCTGATTATCTGAACTCTTTGGTACCGAACTAAAAAGCCAAGCGCAATTGTTTGATAAAGCCCAAAGGTCCATTAGTATTCTCAAAGGGGTCCGTTCCAATGTGAAACTAAAGCTTTGGAAATAAAAAGAGGTAGACAAACTTTAACACAGAGTAGCAATTTAGATAAAGTCCATCCCTACCAAGTGCTGCAATAAGTCAACAAAAGGGCTAAGACAGACTGCATATGTTCACTCCACACCCGCATTGAGCTGTACATTTTCTTGAATCCAGACTTCTTGGTTAAAACCCCTAAACTTGAGTATGTATTACTTTAATTCTAAAAAAAACTATGATAGTAAAAAAAATATAACAAAAGGACAGAAAGACCACACTGTGCCCTGACAAATAGGTCCACAGGTCTCAGCAGAGCTTTTTTTAACTGATAATATATTTATGGTATTTCAAATGAACAGTGATTTGTGTCAGAGTTAATTTAGAATTGATATAGATTAGCAGCCAGGTATGGTGAGGTTCACTGGGATTTTTAACCAATAGCAGGAATTACGAACTAGTCACCTACCCAAAGGAGAGTTTTGTATTATATTTTTTTTCTTGTGTCTTGACTGCACAAGGCAAATGCTCGACACCGTTTGTTCTACATTAAAATGCAACACCATTGTGGCACAAATGTGTTACATTCCCATAGTCTCTGAAGTGAGTAAGATCAGTGAATACAGTTGTTCACTGAGAAAACTCGAGAGCCACATTTAATTCCATTTCAGCAGACCTCAGGTGTGAATTATCACGTCTCTCATTAGCTGATGATTATGTTTTCAAGATTTTTAAACACAGCTCAATTATTTGACAGTATAACGCAAATGTTGCTTGTAAGTGGCTGTGTAAGTGCTAATCTATGCAAATATTCATATTTGTTATTCTCAATGGGGCAACCTTTTATTTATTGTCATTTGTAATCTTCTATGGCAGATTAACATAACTTCATGTGAGTTTAATCATAACCTTCACTGTGAGACATAGATAACATAAAAAATAAGAAAATGTAACTTATGATATGCATTTCATATTCTAGCTAATACCAAAGACAGAAAAACTATTCTGCTTCTTCCCTGAAGGCCCTTGGGCTTGTCTTTAGTTTAGCGTCATCACTAAATGATTTGTTTACTTCCTAAATCCTGTTACCTTCAAGGGTAGTCTGGAGAACTGGGCCAAGCATACAGTACTAATGAAGAAAAACAACTGGACTCAGTCAAAACTCAAGAATTACTTTTTCATATTTATGTATAAAAAGTTGAATCCAATTGGGATGATTGGTAATTCAAGACCTTTCAGACACATTTGTGTTTAAATTTGGTTGCATGTAATTGATGTCATATTCTCTTCACCTACTCCAGTTGCTCTGACTTGAGGCAACAGGAGACACCAGATGATACATCAGAGAGTAATTACACTATGTCACCAAATTATATATGGTAACAGTAATAACTACAATTATCTTGTCATTAATGCATACTGTTTAACAACAGGGATCTGGTTGAGATCTCATTTATTACTTAATATTGATCCAGCTAACTATGACATGCTACTATGACAAGTGGCTCATGCCAGCCACAAAGCTGTGTACCCTAACATTATAAAGTCACAACAACATGCTCATTAAGTTATTTTTAGTATGATTGTTTTGGCACAGCAGGATTGAGAATATTCTTGCAGCTGGAATAACATACAGTGCGTGTAGGGATCAGCTGATAGCAGGATGAAAATATTTTGGGATTTATTTGTGGAAACAGGTAAACAAGCCCACATTGCTTATGTATGATTCAATCCTTCAACACTGGAATATTATTCAACCTAAAAATTCAAATTCTCACCTTAAGACCACTTGCAATAATACATAAATATGCATAATAATAAAGACTGCATATGTGTCTGTACCTTTGTGACATAATCTTGTATGCATCTGGCAGGTAACACCGTGTGTTCTCCATCTGTGCTGGGTCTGCGTCACAGATCTTGTCATCGGTGCGTCCGTAGTTGGCGCTCTCAATCATGATGACGTCTGTGCCCGGGCAGCGCAGCTCGATGGGGTAGCTCTCGCACGACAGCTCCCTCCTCACCACCGCCATGGGGATGGGTGCTCGACTAAAGGCTGCAGAGGGGACAAAAAGAAATAGAACGTAAGTACGGGTTATTCAGATTCCTTCCTGTTCCACTTTAGTTAAATGGCTTCTGCACTTAGATGTGAAACCAATTTTATCCTGGAGTTAGGGTTAGCTGAGACCTGAATAAAATAGTTTCTCTATTCCTGCAGGAAAATACAAGAACAGATGGGAGGACCTGCAATCAAAAGGTCTGACACTGAGACATATGAGAAGAGGTTGTCCACCCTGGTCTAGAGAGTGTGGGCGGACAGGATGCCGGTTGTTTGGAGTGGGAGGATGAGCAATACCAAAGGGGCTCTCAAGAGGCCAGGAGTTGTGGAAAGAGAGAATGTGAGATTGACACAGATCAAACATAAGGAAATAGACACGGTGTTTGCATTTGGCTGTGAGAAAATAAACATTCATTACAAGGGCATTCAACTGAGAAATTAGAGACAGACAGACACACAGAGACAAAGAAGGCAGAGCAGAGCGTGTGTCATGTAAATTATTACACTTTCCCTCCAGACTAGAATCTATAAATCATAGTTGCTGCTTCATTCTTTTTCTTTTAAAGTGCTACAATGCACTTCATTAAGACATGCATGGACAAGAGGCCGAGGGTCAAAAGGTGCTTCTTGCCTCGAGCAAAGCTGAAAGTCTGTTTGGCAAAAATCTGCTGTTTACCGCAAAGCCAAAATGGCCAGGAGGGTGAGTGGGACAGATCGGCGGCAGTTCGGAGGTTGCTGTTTTTCCCTTGACACGGGCACTCGCATGCACACCCACGCACGTCTGTGGAGGCTCACACTCGTGCACGAGCGAGCATGTGCACAGCAGACTGGAGGAGTTCTGTGTTTACAGCGAGGAATAAAAAATGAGCGAGAAACGTAAACACTGGCCTGAGTGACTGTAGGAGGACTGTGGCAGTTATAGATTTTTTATAAACATCCTTTCAGACAAGCGTCTGAGCTGAAAGAGCCACAGCGAGACGATGTGCAGTGTGGACATTCATCAGGAGAGACAGACAGGCAGCGAGAGGAAAAAAAGGCAAAGAAAGCGTTTCCACACATGAAAGGGCTAAGCAATTTCACCTCAAATCAATATCAAGATGAATTGTCACATTTATGTTGGTAACAAATGAAACATTGTGTGAAGGTTTGTAAACATCTGCCTTTTTTGTATATTCAGTGTGTATGACAAAATAATCTCACCTTTATAATAATTTTGTCGCACATATTACACATAGATTTGAGAGGCACACTCATGGTGTCCATCATCTTATTCTTTATGCTTATTTTGGTGTATGAAATGCCTAAGTAATAAACGTTTTTTCTTCATAAAGAGTGAAATTGTGTCTTTTTCTCAGCTATGCAATCATTGTATTATATGACATGGTTGTCATTCAGGTGATGGTAAAAATTGCACTTCCTTTGGAAGCTGCAATAATAACTATAATCTGACAGAAGTTACATTTAACTTTGTTTAGCATCATGTTGACTCATATGGCATTTAAATAATATCCAATTTAGACTGAGGAGTCATGGTGAATTAGATTTCTTAAAACTGCTAAGTGCAACAGTGGCAACATGATTTACTCTACGTGGAATAAAACGACACAAAGGATTCCACAGTGCCCTGTCAGATGAACTCTTCTAACCCTTCAGTGACTCCTAATGTATTCAATTTGTAACATTTGGCTGGTTTTGACAGCAATCAATAAGCAACCATACAACTACTAGCCTGCTTGAGGTAAAGCCAAATGTTTTTAACATTTTAACAAGCTATCGCCTTTGAACAGCCATTAATGCTACTTTAGGCAAACTATTTTAAACGTGTATCAATTAACATTAATAAGGTATCCATTTCAATTGTTGACTCAGAGAAACTTTTAGCTAACACCACCTTTTTCAAATTGTTTACCCATGTTAGTTTAAGCTAACTATAACCAGCATTGATGAGTTTTTACTTTGATCTACTGATTCAACCAACTACCTAACTTTACACTAACAATGTAACCCGTTTCATCATTAAGCTGGTCATTTGAATTGATTTGATTTGAATTAACCTAAATTAAGGGAATTTCTTCAGCCATGAATGTATTACTTTTAATTCTTTCAGCCAGTTTTTAGTCATTAACTTTTATTTCTACTGTTCATTTGATCCTTTAAGCTCATGTAGCCTGTTAAACTTCTGTGCTTGCTTGCTAATGAGGCTACAACCATGATTCCAAAAATGTTATAAAAGGAAAATACAATATTTGGCTTGTGTTTTTGTAAATTCAAACACCATCCCATTTTTATGGGGAACTCGGCGGTTGTTCCAAGATGCCCAGTGAGCGTTAGATATTTTCTTTTTGTACTGTTCAGTTGAATGAAGGTGGCAAAGAAATGTCCAAATCACTGCATTCTGTTTTCTGTTAGACGTTTAATGGATCCAAACCTTTTGGGTATTGGGGCTTAAGTTTTTACACACTTTGTGATATATAGTTACAACTGCATTTATTTTAAAATGTGTATGTATAATTTGAATGAAATAATAGTTTCTACTTTTTTAAACTAGTAATCATGTATCCACTAGCAACTTCAGACATACTCCTAAAAAGTGTTTTATGTTATACAATCTCTGCTATTCTCTCTTCTGTAACTTTTATCCAGGTACCAATTCTAATCTTTCCCTAAAATTAACCATAACTATCAGAGCAATCACAAAGACAAAGAGATAGGTGAAACAACAAAAGAAGCCCCTTATTATCATGTCACTTCATTTTGCCACTGGAATCATTCAGACCCCAACACAGTAAAGCGCACTTGCCATGGAAACATCACAAATAGGAATAATTGTCTTCATTCTGGTGATGAAAGCCATCAATTATCTGCCTCTTAATGGGAAGATTTATTCCGCCCCCTGAAAAGTACTGGTCTGGATCTCACCAAACTTGGCTGAGAGTCACAACCGCAGAGAAAAAGCACAACATAGGTTGACTTATGCAGGTGCATTTAGATGAATGACAAAAGAGTAATTGACTCTGAATGAAAAGACCAGTTCGGCTTTGTTTATTGATCTGCACATTCTTTTGAGTATGGTTTCTTTCTTGAAAGTAGTAGGCAAAAAAAAAAAAACAAACCAAAAAAAACAAAAAAACAATGAGCCCTATTATATGGTTTCCATTGTACAACCTTATAATATGAATCTTGGGTTTGATTTTTCTTCATGAATAATTCTTCTTAGCCTTGTAACCCTGTACAAGCACTTCATGCCAGCGTTCCCAAAAGAAGCATTAAAAAAACATCAGAGAGGAGTGAGCATGATGCCGTCAACATGGGCACCAGCAATCCCCTAATGTAAGCAAGTAAATGCATGCCAGTGGTGTCTCGGATTACCCGCCTAGTCAACAACTGTAGTGTAATTACATTTGTGCCCGGAGGCGGTGATTGATAGGGCTCATATTCCTCGGGTGCCAGAGCCAGCATCCTGCCCCGCTTGCGTGGTTTCGCTGTCTACCTGTACACATCACTGACAGAGCTATCGAAAATCAAAAGTCTTATTTAAAGTCCATCCTCTTATCTTAGGCCTATGTTCCATTCACTTTATCTCTCTTCTCCCCTCTCCAGCTAATACATTAGAGGAGTTTTCATATGCAGAGCGTATCTCTGTTTTCTCCACTGCAGATACTCCCTGGATAATTCTTCTGACAAGTGCATTGCAGAAAAAAAAAAGAAGTTTTGCAGAAACTGGAAGGGTCACACTGGATACTTCCATTACTTTCACACCACAGAGCCGTGTTTTTCATCATGATGCTTGCAAATGACATAACTCACAAATTAATATTTCAAAAAACTCAATTACTCACCAAAAAGGGCAAGAGAAAGGTCAGAGAGAAAATGGTCATTTGGAAAATGTCGCTCCCCCGCAGAGCATTTAAAAATCACTCCAAGGGGGACACAACACTTTAGAGCTTTGATAGTGGATTTTTTAACAGTCATAGTAAGTCGAAATGGAAGGAATTCAGCTTTTGAAAAAGCAGAGCTTCTTCTTAGGTTATTGACACATTATGTACATCTCCAAACCACTGGGCAGACGGAGCACAGCGGAACTGACATTTAAAAGTCATCATTAGCAACAAAACAGGGGCAGAAGGCGTCTTGTATTTTCATTTCATCTCCCAAGAAAATGTGTCGAGGGAAGAGCTAAGGTCAACCCCCGGACATTATTACAATGAGCCCGTCTAAATGAATCTCCACCACTTGGATAAATAGATGTGGGGAACATGTGACCACTCTCAACAACAGTTATATTAATAGTAATAGCACAGTTTTAGATCACTTTCAGGCTTCAGCTGAAGTGCATAAGCTCAACCACAGTGGGTAATTTCCCAGTAAATAATAGCATAGTCTCAACAATTAGGCGGACGGAATATCTGGCAAAGAGCCGAATATGTTCCCAGTAAAGCAGGAAAGGAATGTTTATTCTATGAAGATGCGGGGATGTAATGTTTTATTTTTTATAAAGAGGCTCTGCAGCAGATGATACAAACTGAAAACTTTATACGTGTGTGCGAGAGGGGTTCTGCATTCAAATGAACTCTGACTTCATTGAATTAATGTAAGATAGATGGTAGAGAGAGGAGGAGATGGCGAGGGAGCTGATTCAACAGATCAAATGTCTCTTTTTCTACCGAGAATCGCTGGATGGGTCCGGCCCCCTGAGCTAGTGATTAATTAGCACATGAATCTGGATAGGGTTATTTGATTAGACCAATGGCAGCCTGTCACACCCACTTCCTCATTTGCTACAAATGACATTTTCTGGGGAGTAAAAAAAGCCATTTGCAGGGCTACTTTGAATTGCAACAAAAAAAGTATCGCATTTTCAATAATGCATGAGGGATTATTTATCTTGAAGTGAAAAACAGTTCAAGCAAATTGTTCTCCCAAGTAAATTACGTGTACATATGGCCTCAGGCAAGCAAAATCTCAAAGGCTTTTTAGCAGAATGCAAAATTATCCAGGAACTGAACTGTCAAAGAACTCTGCAGATCAAGCATATAAGAGAGGAGCATCAATAAAACAATGTTTGTTCAGCATGAGAGGGACTGAAGCTCAGAATCAGTGCAATAACTCTTGCTCTCATTGCCTAAGTGGTCAGAAACTTCTAAAGAAAACTTTCAGGACTTAAAAATTAGACTAATAAGTCATTTTATGGAAACATTCATCTGACTGACAGATTTACCTGTGTACCTATGAATTTATGAGCTGACCAGGGGAAGGATCATGACAAATTTCTCAAATCGACTTGATGGTTTTTGACACTGAGCAATGATGCTGCTAAGCACAATTAGCATTACTCATTATGACAGGACCCAGATATCCATTTAACACGACCAATGAACAAGCCATTTGTTGTGCTTCGACTTGCATTCCCTGACACACATTTGAACGCATTAATTGGCATCACACCACGCACTCGCAAATTCCAGCAGAGGAGAAAGACTGATGGGGTATTTCTTGCAGGGCGGCAATGTGCAAATGCCAGTTTCAAACCGTCAGTCAAACTGCCCATGATGCCTGAGGGGAAATTAGCTCCTCAGTGTTAACAAATTAGCTCGGAGGGAGAACCAGATACAGCGCATTCATGATAAAAAAACAAAACAAAAAAAACTACTGCACCACACTGGATCAACCTCACATTAGGAATATTTGATCTGTTTTTTTATGTGGGAGCTGCTCGCAACCATCTACCTGATGAAATCCAAAGATAGCAGCTATTGCAGTGGAGCAGTGTGTTGCCTTTTTCAAACCCACTCTAACAATGTATTGACACAGTGAAAGTTAATATCTGTGAAAGTTAATAAATTGGTTGCTAGATGGAGGGAAATCTGCAGAGCACAGCAACTTCCCTTTCCCCCTGTGATATACTTCCACCAGACAGTAACCTCATGTTTGCGCACACACAAGTAACAAATACAAGTACCTTGCCATCACTCCATAAAGGCTTGATTCACATACTCAGAACACAGAGGTGAAGTGTCTTTCCATCCTGCAAGCACTTTCATTTAATTAATCACTACTTCGATTCATTAAGTGCATAGCCGTGGCAAGAGGAAAAAAATAAAAAGGAGGAAATGGGAGGCAAGTCTCCCATCAAGGTCTTATGTTCAAAACCACTTTGGTGTGCAAATTACAACATTAGTTTCTTAGGTCAAATCTACTTCAGCTTAGGAGAAATTAGTGAATCCTTCCAATGTTCCAAGTTTGGACTAGTTCCTTCTTTTTTGTCATTTTAATGTACCTTTGTTTAAAAGTATTTAATTTATTATCAGTGTTAAACCTTCTTAACCCCTGGTACTGCTTATTAAAAAAGGCATGTTTTCCCCCCTTTTTAATGTCACCAAAACTACATAATTTCTTATAATTAGAAACTGTAAAAAGAAGTTTTCA
>JAOWBC010000935.1:7941709-7953374 GCA_028566105.1 Hypoplectrus providencianus | reverse complement strand
TTATTTTTTACGCTCTGTCTTCCTTACCTGACATTGTTCTGAGCACTATGAAAACCTTCAAACACACACACACACACTCACACACACACATATGCTGAACAGATGCGTCAGGCACACATCTGCCTTGCTGTCATCCATCCCTCATTACGTACCAACCACCCCCCCCAGCAGGACGGTATCTGCTTCTAGGCTTGATGTATGCACTAGTACCTGACCATGAAAAATATGTGTCAGACTTCACGCTTTCGTCTCTTGGATTGGTCTACGAGCCGTCATCCATTATAGCCGCTATGTCTCCGATTCCATGGGGTGGTATTAAGTGGAATGAATATAAAATCCTTCCTGGAGCATTTTACATGCACAGAAACACATGATTAATGTGCCGCTCAGGCATGGCCAGAGTGTTTGGGACATTGCTTTTTCATTGTTATTCACTGTTACCAAAACAATGACAAGGGTGCATTGTGCTTATTTTTCAACTCAGTGACAGCAACTGTGATAAAACTTTTTCTTAATCTTGCAAGCCTTTCGAGCTATACTTGCACACAAAACAGAGATAGGGATCACTTGCCATACACAAGCATATCCATTCAAATGGATGCATATCACCAACAAAACACAGTCCGAAGTTGCAAGTGTCAAATTTCAGCCAGATGTAAAATATGTCATAAAAATGAAGCCAGGAAAGGGTAGGATGCTTTGCAGCTTCAATAGTTTACATCGTAAGAATTTTTCTGCACGCATGTTTCGATAATCTCATGTAAAACTCGGCCTATGTGTCTATTATAAGTGCTATTCCCTGTGTTCCATTCCATTTATCTGTGCACATGTGTGTGCATGCCTGTGCCTGACTCCATATAGACAAAAGGGACTGAAAATCCCAAACTAGGCCAGCATCCCCTGGAGTCCACATTTCCAACACTCTCAGGGAGAAACATGCACAATGGCACCGTGGTGAATATTCCCACTAAAGCCTTCCCATCTGCAGAACAATTCACTGGTAACATCTGGCTGTGTCTGCTCATAGCATCGGTGGTTGGGTGTGAAATTATTGCTTTTCTTCAAAAAATTATTTAATTGGATGTGAACCCATTAATGTGGCATGGCGTTCATACAAGCCTGAAATGCTTAAACAAGGGTCCTTTAGGGCATACGTTACAGCACTGAAAACCACTACTTGGTGTCACCTATTCCTATGGGACTGATAAGTGATTGGTTGTTGTGGTTTATGTAACAAAGCAGAATGATTGATTTAAAGGACTGTGCAGGTGTATTTTGAATGTTTCAGCCCATTTATGACAAACTATGCATCCATTGCTATGAACCATTTTTTTCCCCAACAGTTTCAAAGATTGATGAAGCCTTTTTCCAAAACCTTCATACCAGACTGACATTAACTCAAAGCAGGAGACACTGTCAGCGAACCAGAAACCTTGGAAAAAGTAATAATGCAAAAATAATGTATATGAGACTTTTGCAAAATGAGCTAATACATGCAAAAACACAACATACTTTCTTTAAATAAACTGGCTGTCACAGAGCGTCTCCTGTGGACACGTTTCAGACACATAAACCACCTCACATCCATCCACCATGGCATTTTCTAATTTGCTGTCCGACAGTTGGTGTTTATCCAGCCAACGGACTATCAAAAGGTCTCTATTCAATCCCAACACAACTTGAATAGTCCTTGCTAAGATGGTGTCTGTGGACATTATGTTTTCACTTTAATGCAGTGTACACACAATAATTTGCAGCTTAAATGCAGCAGAGAGACAGGAGATTCATGGATGGATTGATAGATCCTTACACTGTGTGTAATTGACATCTGTTGTAGAGAGTCAATGCTAATCAAATACAAGGTTGTTTAGGTTAAAACAATAAGGACCAAAAACAAAGACTACACACAGGCCATCTATGATGCTTTCTTTGTGCATTGGGATGATGCTGGCTTTTGTATCACTGAACATTAGTTTTGTGCGCTTACAGCGAATACTATGAAATTCAATTGTATGTTACCATATCTGTGTAAATTATCAGAATAAATAACCACAGAGTGAAAACAGGTGCAATTCTGAGGAAGTTAAATAAAATGTGATAAACTAGCATTAACTGTCTTTTTTAAATGTTGTTGTGGTCGTATTAGTTAATGATATGACAATTAATTACTCTAAGACTTTGATCAAAAGCGCCATTTGATGCTGGGACACAGATATCAGCTAAAAATATAAACTACCATAGTACAAACACCAAGACTATTTAGTTATTTCCTGGCAGTTTCACTTTGATTTCAAAAGGGGACCTACCGCCCTCTTCAAGGCTCTTTTTGGTTGGCTCGCACTAAATCAGCTGCCTAATCATGTCCTGACCTCAGATCAATGGAGCTTTCTCCAGAGAGGTGCAATACATATTGTTGCCCTCTGACCTCTTTCTATTGAGTATTAAAAAGAAACTGAGGATGACAGAAAGCATGCTTTCATTACCATCCTGTTGCCTTTACCCTACGCAGATATTGCAGCACAATAACAATTCAATTAGCCTCAGATTTTCCATTAATGGTTTTAGCCATATCAAATTAAACATTGTTATGGGCTATTGCCCCACTCCCAACACTCCCTACATCTCAACCCTAGTTGATTGTGACCAACCACCCCCCATCCGGGCACACACACACATCAACAGACCCGACCACCATCACTGATTTCTTTTAATCTGAATTTAAATGAGTTCATTTAGTTTGCCTCTGAAACAATTCACAGAAGGCCAAAGGGAAACACTGCAAAAGTACGGCGGTTTCCGTTTACCCAGATGTGGGAAAACAGAGCCCTTGCAACTTAATCTTAAGATCTTAATGCGTGAAATGATAAAAGAAGCCTTTTTTTTTCTCCTCTACAATTCTCACCACACTAAACATTTGCCACAAAGCCAAAGCAGTGTTAATGATTCTTTGAAATTAATTTCAGTTCATTTGCTATTGCCAGGAGAGTAAGAGACAGAGATGGGAGAAAGAGGGGCAAATTTTAAAATAGATGGAAAATCAGAGAAAGGAACAGACAAGAGAGTGCAGATAAGAAACGTGTAGAAAAAACAAGTTTCAGGGAGTTTAAGGCGTAAAAAACTGCTAATTAGTGAGAGGAGCCAGATAGATGCCGACGAGACAGACGCAAAGTCAGAGGCTTTTATCGCAGTTGGCTGACAGAATGTGGCACTTAAATAGTAAAAGGATGAAATTCTGATACAGCTTCAAACCACGCCAGTCACAAAATGCAAGAGGTATGTTTTGAGCCTGCATCTGCCTCAAATAAACACGAACAAAGACAAACACACACAAGCTCTAATGAGCCAAACTCACCCAGAGCGGCTGGTGCAAAGAGGCTGGCGAGGACAAGCAGGCGTGCGGTCCACATGGCCTCCTCCTCTTACCGCCCGCTGCTGAAGGTCCCAGTTAAGTTCAGTCTTTTGCTGGCAAATGCCCGGATCAGGTGCTTCCTTTATGGCACGGCTCCCTCCACTGCGCCACACCTCTCAAAAGACGACAGGTCCTGCCGCTCTGGTGACCAGATGCCGACCAAAATCTGTATTAAAAAAATGACACAAAACAGAAAACATACGTTAGGTGAACTGAAGATTTTGAATGAATGAGTGTTCATTTCCAAGAACAATGAGTCGTCAGATGAGAAACACAACAGATGGATGCATGGATCCTTGCGTGCCGTCCTTATGGCATCATGGTTTTCAAGTTATCAAGTGACATGGTGCAAGTTGCTCAATCGCCAGTTAGCTGAGCTCATACCGGGTGTGATCAACCAAACACTAAGGCAGTGCGAAACCACAGAATGTATTTTTGGATATTCTGTTGTTGTTTGCTCATCAATGTGTTAACTCCCCCACCTTACCAGCAAATCACTCCCACAGAGAAGCAAGGAGTGAGTGATGAAGCGCATGCTGCTCAGGGCTTTGGAGGACAGCTATGCGTGTGTGTGCAGTATACGTCTTTGTGCTCCAGACCTTATGTGTAATCTTGTGAGGACTGGTGGTAATTGACATAAGAAAAGCGGCGTGCTTTCCCTTTCCTGTGGGCATGAGCCATAACTTCACAGCTTGAGCTGTTGCACCTGTGAATGTATCTGCACGGCCGAAGAAATGACTACTGTGCTCACAGGCTCCGCTCCAGCATTCCAATCAACAAATGACTAACCAGTTCCACTCTGAAAACTCAATGAGCCAGAGCTCCCCTTGATCCATGCAGTCCTGACAATGAAAGAAAGTTATGCTAGTGAACTTAAACAGAACTGAATAAAATGCAATTTAGATTGTGTTGGCTTGGGACTATTGTGAGATCAACACTTCGGATGTGTCGCTATTCACAAAATGATGCGTGAAAATTTGCAACTCCACATCCTGGAAATGAAGAATGCATATACTGTTATATCTAGATAGAGACTAAAAAATAGTTTCATCTATATTTAGATGAGATACTCAGGATTATCCCCATCAAACCCATATCATGATATTAAGGTTAAGTCAGCTTTAATGATTAGACAATCCAAACCCCTCTATTATCCACTATCAAGCACAATCTCCTGCAGTCATATAATCTCTGCAAAATGATATGAGCCAAATAGTGCACAGAATGCTGCCACCCCCCCAAGCATTATCTGTGCACATTAGCATTCCATACTCCATCTAATATTGCAGGGAGTTAATTCTATTGTGGGACGCCAGAAAATCTGGTTACAAAAGGTCAAACGTGAGCACTGCATCAAAGGACAAGACACTTTGATGCAGTGCTCACTGAGTCAAAACTAACGTCAAAATCTCAAATTATACCAATACTAGATTTTAAATACATGTCTACTGCAGCATGGAGTTCCTATGTCACTTTGACATTTCCCAATATCAAAAATCACGCTTTTTAATACCCATTCAAAAATCCTAGATTAGAGCAATCAGACTTTTTGGAGCAGATATTAATGGGTTTAAGAGAAGGGCAGTGAGCCTGTCTCTGCATAAACAGACCATTTGGGTAATATTAGGAGGTTAAAAGTCGGTGTCCTCATCAGCAAAGTCTTGGCAGGAGGCTATGGGTGAACTAAACCAAAGCTTCAACAACTCGTCTGAACCACAGCAACTGAACTGTCGACTTCATTCCTTTTATATAGATACAGTGTACATGATGGCAGGTGTTTTAAGACTTTAAAATAGCTGTGAGAAGAGAGTGCATTTGATCGAAGTCATATCCTTGTGAGTAAACAGCGCTTGTAATAAACGCTCTGACAGCTGCAGGAGTGCTAAATTAAATATGACATCAAATCAGATGCTGCGAGTCCCTTGACAAAAAAATACATTATTGCAGGAATAATCACATTCAAATATATACTGTCCATGCGGCAAATTGGATCTGAAGTTTATACTGTAGGACAATTTCTAAATTGAAGATGCAGACTAAAGAGGGGGCACAACAACATGTTGAAAATATATATCAGACAAGACAATCTATTCCTGATTAGCATGGCAGGATTGTTGGTATATGCTTTTTCTTATACAGGTTTGCACCAAAAGTGTAAAAAATACAAAACTGCCAAGGAGCAAGTTGAAGGAGACAGAGACGGTTTCTGTAGCACAGGACAATGACAATGTATAGCTCATTGTGCACATGTATCTGCAGTGAGACACATCTCACAGCACAACTGATAAAGCAGTGACTACTTGCGCAGGTGTTACTTCGAAATTATCACATAAAATGAAAAACACTTCACTATCACAGTCGTTAATTTGCTTTCAAAAAACGTGTGGGCTTAGGTACAGGAACTGCTATCAACCGCCAAAAGAACACATCATAAAATACATATTTATGAGAAGGGCTTGGACCCAGTTCAATGCAAAAAAAAAAAAAGGGAAGGAGTAAAAAAAAAAAAAAAAGACAGAGCAGTAGTCCGGCATTGCCAACTTGTCTTGTATTCCAGAAGGAGCCTTATGATACATTATGGTGCTGACGTTTCAAGGGTACTTACTCTGAGGGGGATTTAGGATAGCTCCCTTAGATAAGTTGGCCAACATTTAGCGGGCCGAGCAGCGACTGCAGCTTCTGTTCTCAGCCACATCAAGGAGACTTCTTCATTACTTTCTCGCTGTTAACAGCAGAACAACTTTTACTCATCAGTGCTGCTGTTGTTTTTTGTGTTACTTTCATGACCGTGCGTGTGCCAGAGGGCCCCATATGAAACCTGACAGATTTAATTAATTGACTTTTCTGTCTAGTTAAGGCAAAACGGAGCTGGGTGATGTAGTAACGTCAGTGGTTGATGGGGGAAAAATATGTCGTCTCACAGCAATCATGTGACAAAAGACAAATGGGAGGCAAAGAGCGATGAGGGAAATGGAACCTATTGGCTTGATTTAAGTTGGATCGTAATTTACAGCTGCATTTAAGGGGTTTCTGTGTAAATGAGACTAAAAATGTTGAAGAAAATGCAGTGGAAGTTCTATCACATTTAAATCCAAAATATACATTCGTCATTCATGTGTGCTGATATTGAAAATGACATAACACCTATCTGGAAATGTGTTGTACACAATTTCCACTGTAAAAGCTGTTTGGCTTTGCTGATTTACTGCTCAACAACCTACTGCCATCTCAGCATTGATGATGCTGCTGTGCTCTCTGAAATAGTTGAGAGTCAAATGTGTTATGTTGTAATTAGGCGTGATATGTGACTGTGTTTTCTCAATGACACAACATCTGAAGTACACATTTCTCAAGAGGGCAAGCTGGAAACCTAAATCAATTCTATACCAAAGCAAATGAAGAAAATTATAATTTACTTGACTGCTTTGGTATTTGCCGCATTTCTTGTCACCACTATATTGTAAATTATCTCAGGGACAATTATCATTAGGACCTTTATATGATATAACCCGTGTCATCGTTGTTGCTGTAAATTGTCTCTGGCTGGTCTCTCTCTCAGTGTCGAACGTAAGAGAGTTTGCCTGAGGGAGAGAGCAGTATGTCAATGGTTTTACATACTTTTTACATGTAGTTTTCCTATTTAAATACACGACTAGCACTTTAAATATGGGTCTTTGTCCCTCCACTGTAATTTCTGAACAGCCTCACTACTCTGGCTCGAAAAACAAATCAGGTCAAGCCTATTCTTAAATGACATAAGGGTCTTTTAAAAGGGATTAAAAAAAAAAAAAAAAATCTGATAATAATTACGAGTAGTATTTATGTACTTTTTGACAGTTTTCGTTGAAATGTCAAATATAATGCATGGACATAAAATCTTTCTCTATATTCAAATGAAGTAGACAGGCAGTCAATCATGTTAAAATGTACTGCAGTTTACAATAAAACATACTGTTGCTCGAGGTGGGCAAAATGGATTCCCCTCTTTTGGTGTACTATATACAAATGACTATATACATATATCATAATAAAATATAATAGAGATTAAAAGTGTTTTTGCCCACACCTGTGAAATGATGACATTAAAACACACTGATGCAAAAGTCCTGTTATTCAATACTGTCATGAAGGAGTCATGGTTACTGATTTTTATCAATGCACTTAAACAATGGAGGTAGAAAAAAGAATTGGCATCTTCTCATAATATATACATTGTGACTAAATATTATCCATTTGAGTTCCTTTGTTGGAGACGTTGGGGTACAGGGACGAGACCTTTAGGAGGAGATGGCACCTCAACAATGGGCTGTCAGAACTTTAAGAGGTTAAATCTTTTTAATAATAGATATGGATCCTTCAAGGGCTGCAGCCTTATCTCTTTTACCCTAACATAAATGGCTAGATAGCCATCACACTGATGCACTTCACCACCTTAGGGCTTTTCTCCAACTGCCACTTCCTGACCCAAGGAAACCAAAGATGATTTTCATTAATCCAGACACATTCCATACAATGCCTCAGCAACAAAGTGAAACTTGATCCTCTGTGTTATCTGATGGGGGCATACTAAGTATGATGTTACTAGTCACGCCTGCTTGAGGCCCTCCCACATAACACTATGTAATGAAGTGGGATCGTGTTGCCGGGTTAAGTACCATGTCTCAGATTTTCAACTGTTTCATGTCCAGATGCTTATCACAGCAGCGGGGAGGGCTTGGTAATTTTTATGAGACAGACAGTGTGTTCATGCAAATGAAGTGTCTCATATAAAATGAATATTAATCAAGCACACTGTCTGCATACAGTTTGATTGATGAGCACTCACTCGGAAATCTTAGGAGATGAGCTGAGATGATTAAAATCAAGATGATCCTTTCCTTCTACAGTTAAAGATGATTTTTTCCACTCGGTTGGGCTTCCAAACCTTGCTGATGGCTTAAAATTGAGCGGTCAATGTTATAATACTAAACACAGCAGAAACGTCAGAATCATGCTTTCTAATGCGAGTTGAAAGGTGTGAAAAACTGAAGGTAAATGGAGAGTGCTCTTTTAAGGCACTATGCACATCCCTGGAGCTTGACAACGTGAGCAGCAAGGCATTCACTCATACAATTGGTTTTCCACCAGGGACCCCAACACAGCTAGCCAGTGACAGGCAGATAATGGCACTAACTTTAGCTTGCACGGTCTCCGAATGCTCCTATATGATAGGCTTGTTGAGTGTGACTGATGGCTGGGGTTAAATAATGGGATCGTCCCTCCCCCCTTCCATGAGCACAAAGCCACTGCAGCCCCTCCTGACACACAAGAGTACAAGACAATGGAAACACAATCCATTAGAGGAAATTACTTGCGCACACAATAAAAAAACAAAGGCTGCAAAACAAATCAAACAAATTACCATTACATATATGTAACAGTACGCAAGCATACAATAAGGATTGGTTACATTGTTACAAGGGAGGGAAATAAAAGCAAAAGGCCTGAGCCAACGAACAGTGGGGTGAAGAAATGCAGATAGATGCATCGTTTAAAGGCAGGGCAAATCTGCCTTGAGACAGTTCTCCATTATAATGCAAAGCTCAGACACTATCCATTTTCCGCTGCTCCCTTCTTTCTATTCTCCCTCTCTTTCTCTTACAGCATATCTTGCCAATAATGCAGCACAAATAGATGGCAGACAAATAAAGAAAGAAAGAGAGGAAGAGGTGGGTAATTGGAAGGATAGGAAAGGGAAGAATGGACTATCAAGAGTTGAAAAAAGGATAAAATGTAAAAAGAAGAGGGGGTCGGAGGATAGAAAGGTAGGAGGACAGACATGGAGAAAGGGAAATCAGCAAGATAAATGGGAAAGACTGATGGAATGCATTCATAGATGAATAAGGAAAACAGAAAATAGATGGAGATGAAGATGTAAAGGAAAGTGTATTAGCTGAAGGTCATGGATTTGCAGTGAATAACTTTAGTGTCACTGTAGCTGCTGTTGGAAGGTGCAGGGGCATTTTATCTTTAACCTTCACATATGTCAATAGTGTGGCGTGTAAACAACCAAGGTACCTCTAATTTACTTTGTATTATTATTTACTGTACTTCTACACCACACCAATTTAAAAGGAAATATTCTATTTTTACTCCACTTCATTTATCAACATTTGTCAATAGGCAAATGCATGTTATTCATACAAAATACACAAATATATTCCCATTGTAATGGAATATTATGGCTTCAGCTAGCCAGCAGTACATAAAGAAAATACATTTATGTCCTACTTTACCAGTTGCAAAATTGAAGTGCTGCACTACTTGAATGCTATCTTTATTACAAATACAAATCATTCTAAGCTTAATACCAAGTGAAAGGAAAAAAAAAATAGGATGGGTTGCTTAAATATATAGATCTTTTTGAAAAAAAAAGAGCAAACAGTTTAAAGTAGCCTGTTTTTTCTTAATGTATTGGTTTATTTTACTGGTTTTGATTTCTTTTACAGATGATTAAAAGGCTTTCAGTGAAGCGTGTGGTGGCACTTTGGTTTGACTGAGATTAACACAGACGGTCTAAAACCAAAGAGTAGCAGGTCAGTTTCTTAATGTTCCATGCTGATGTCTGACTGACATCTCTTTTATGATTTTATTATGTCCAGAAAACTGAGTATGTACAGAAAACAATCAATGTAAGTGGCCTAACTGAGTGAAGCAACTGCCGAATTAACTAGTATAGCTATGCCACAGTTTATATCCACAACAGCAGGAAAACCCAGCACTCAATAAATATTATTTTATTCTCATTCATTGATCAGTTGTTGTTCACAGGTCTGGATAGAGCTGTAATGTTCTCTGGGTCTGGGCTGCGGTCCTCCATTGGGTGATGCCCACTTTTGTGGCTCAGGTTGGCAGGTTACCATGACAACCTCACCTGTTGGTGATTAATCACCTACCTGGAGCAATTGGCATGCCGTGCCCACAAACACTGCAAGTCATTATGTGGCCAGGCATGGGTTTGGATATGTGCCCTACAGCTGGACCTAACATGACTGCAGAGGCCTGAACTGCATCGCTGCTCAGCATGCAGATAATACAATGAAGAAATTATATAGATGTATATTGAAACTGTGACCTCAATATTAAATATCATGAAAAGTATTGATTTCTTTTTTTGAAAGGGGTATAAATATATTGTCATTACTGCTGACAAAATCAACTTTCCAAGATGCAGCTGACAGTTTTGGCAAGTTTGTGGGTATGCATATGTGGTGAGAGAACATGTATGAACATTTTAGCAGCATAGTGTCTAGGGATGGTTTATCCACCACTTTGCTCCAAACTGAAAGGTTCTAACTATTTAATGGTTTGCCATGAAATCTGGTACAAATTTCTCTGGGGTTCAAAGTGTGTGATAAGTGATCCTATTACTTTCCATCTAGCTCCACCAATGTATTTTTCTCTTACCTAGTAAATTATCAATAGATTAGATCGTCAAAATAAATGTGCAGACATTGTTAATACAATTACTTTTTACTTTTGCCAAGGCTAGGGTAAGTCAGTTACTTTTGGATGGATGGTCATCACATTTGACACAAACATGTAACATAACTGTAACTATAACATGCTAAACAATATAGCTGCTTACATCAAGCATGTCAGGATCGTCGCTATGAGCTTTCTAACACTGTACACTGATGCTGCCATGAAGCTTTGTGCAGCCTTTCATAGCAGCTATCCAAGCTATATACTGTGTATAAACTTTATTGTAGCTATTCCTATATCCCAATGATCATATAATTGGTTAACTCTGATTGGCTTACACAAGAGTATGACCGTCCATCTCATACAAACTACATTATAACATATGACCAGAGGACAGCTGCAGACCACATGAAGCACTGTAACCATGAGCTTGAAAGCAATGCAAAGAAACTTGAACGCAATGCAAAGAAACACAATACAGGCCACACTGTTTCACACGTTAAACAAAGCCGAACCAGGTCAGTTTTCTAATTACTGCTATCACATTTCAGCACACATGTTTGGAGGGCATCTGCTCAGAAAAGGCATCAATTTATTTTCTTATTTATTTGTTTTTGGCGTTTTTTAAGGTCTCATTTTCTCTGCATTTCGTATCCCCTATAACCGTATTTGCATAATTTTCCAATAGACACTTCATTCCCTGCCAGATTTGAGAAGGGGACACACACACACACACACACACACACACACACACACACACACACACACACACACACACACACACACACACAC
>JAOWBC010000935.1:7893199-7941609 GCA_028566105.1 Hypoplectrus providencianus | reverse complement strand
ACACACACACACACACACACACACACACACACACACACACACACACACACACACACACACACACACACACCAACAGCAATTTCAGCTCACCCTCTGAATCAGGGATACAGCAAATTCCAATGTCAATAACACTGATCCCAATGGCGCATGCATTTCAATATCATTATCTGATGCTGAGCCAAGTGCACAGAATATAATGAAATCTTAAAACATGAATTGCAGAGCATCCCTGGCTAGGCAAATGTGATGCACATTTTCAACAACTACATTATGTCTCGTTCTGCATGCACTCAATGCAGACTTGATTATAATGTTAATTCTCCCTTCCATCTGGTCCTGCATGTCTGTGTTAGTGTTTTTGACCACAAATCGCTATGGTGTGTCAAGGTGGCATAATGATTGCAGCATGAGTGTTACTGATGGCAAGAATATGTTGTAAATGGTCTGGAAATGAGAGGTACCACTGTGTCACGAGCAACCGCAGTGGTCATGACCACAGGGAATTGAAATGGTTTCCACCTGGACTCCACTCACAGCTCAATTAGAGGCAGAGCGGGATGGGGGAAAGAGGGGGGAGTGAAAGAAAGACAAAAAGAAAGAAAGTGAAAGATCCAGTGGTTCAAACGGAAAGCAGGTGTGTGTATATTCAATTATATATCCATCAGTGTCCATTAAACGTTCAATTCATACATAGAAATGAAATATTGGAAGTAAGTGCTGTACATTTGCAGAGTAAATTGGGTGAGGAGGGCAGGCAGGTAAGTCAGAAACTCAGAAAACCAGTATGGCATTTGAGATCATTTGCTGCTGCATCATTCTTTGCGCACAAGGAAGCTGACAGATGTATTGCAAATAAATTGTTTTCTAGAGTTTTGGAACTTTTGCGGTCATCAATTACTTGTCATGTGAGACGAAGTAAAGCTGTCTGAAAAATGGAATGTGATTGTTTCTTTATAAAACCACATAACCTCAACATAAGTTACAGAAGAATTCTGATGTCCTGACCAAACCATGCATTCCATCTGGAGATAAATGCTATTGAGAGAATTTAACCCCGACATGACCATTTAAAATGTATCTCCAAAAGCAATCTTAATACAACAGGTTACTTCTGAAAGGAACATAAATAAAATCTACTGCTGCACAGCCAACATTTCGAGAGCCCTTTTATTGAGGCTTAACTGTTGACATTTGAGTAAACATCCTTTGTTCAAAACCTGCTTTGCCTGGTATTGTGTGAAGTGTCCAGTCCTAGTAATGTTCCTGAATGTGCAAATATCAATATGAAAGTCTGAACAAATAATCGATGCAGCAATATATTGTGGTCTGTTTTGCTGCAAGATGTTATTGATTTACTTATACTGAAATATATTCCTGTGATGACTTCTTTGTCCAGCTGTTGAGCACTGTGAAACTAAATGAACTTTGAAATAAAATGAATAACATACAATATATGAATAATTATGGATTTCTTGGGTATTATTCTTTTGCATATATTCTCTTGCAATAATTCTTCCTGTAGTCATACTGTCTCATGACGGAATATGTCTTCAACATTTGCTCCCAATCCTTTAAAGTTTATAATATCATACCAGTCTTTCAAAACCACACACACTGTGTATTACTCATAGAGTCTCAGAGTCTCCGCCACTTTCACCTGAATGAGAGTTAATCAGCTTAACTGAAGAAACTGACTCATAATAGTCTTAACATGTGGTACATCTATATGAAAGACTAAAAGATGACAGTAATAGGATGAAAACCAGAGTAAACATTCCAAGCAGCCCAGACTTTTTCCTTTGTCCCTAACAACAGTCTATTTCCTTGTTGAATCAGACGTCCTTTTTCACTTGGTGTTTAAGGGTAAATAATGGTCCAAACATAGTTGACATAAGTGTCAAGGGTCATCACGGTAGATTGCTTGGTCGGCTCCTTTTGTGTTGTCTAGCAGCTTTTAGAAAATGCTAGCTGAAATGAGAGCTTGTCTCGTCAAGACCTCAGTGACCTGGCTTTGGAGTGATCGATTACAAAGCAAGAATAAACTTGTGAATGCCTGATGGAACTCTCAAGGGCTGACTTTTAAACTTAAAATCACAAAGTTCAAAAGGAGAGGAAGAGCATGGAAATATGTTTCAAGTTATTCAGAGAAGTAAAAAAAAAAAAAAAAAGAAGAAAAAAAAAAGCCTTTATCTTGTTATTTACACTCTTTGCAGTCAAACCGCATTTCCTGTGAGAAGACACATCCTGTACACTGGAAACAGCTGCCATCCCAGCCAGCAATCTATGAACCATTTCAGAATCACAAAGGCTCAGGTCTCCCTTAGAAGCACCTAGTAGCCAGCACTTCTTCCTCCTGTCTTATCTAAGTCTAACTTATTGAAGAATGCTTAGAGATAATCATCTATAATTGGGCATTTTGTTTTTCCAAGCCACAGGGAAGAAGCACCTGCCGAGCAGGGTATGTGAGAAGTGTGCTGAGCTTGCAGGCCGTGGGGTCCCTCAGACTTCACTCAGACAAGTCTAGAATGGGGTTTGATGAAAGTCTGATTGGTCTGGGCAAACATTCTCATGGGGTGTGTCTCTGGACAAAGAGAGCAATACCCCCCAGTCTTGTGGAGGCAAATGCTCTCAGTTCTGACAAATCATGTCTGGTCTCATGGTGCCTGTACTCACCATGGGTTCTAAAACCTGATGAGATAGCTGTGCCCCCAGGGTTATCTCAACCTCAATCTAAATGCAAGCTTTTATCTTCTTCTTGCTCTTGATATAATTTTCCCTGAAGCATGTGCGTGATATGATCCAATGTAAATGATCACAAAAGAAAAATGAGATAATAGATTTGCAATAGCATTGTGACACTCAAACTAATGTTGTCCTTGTATAATAGACTCAGCAGCATGGACGCTCATGCTGAGCTATTTACAAAAAAAAAAAAAAAAAGCCATTTAGGATGTACTGGTTTAATTTCACTGGATGCTGACTAATTCTAATTAAGTCATTAAAGACTTACTTTGAAGTACAAATCTGCAAACGCAAGGGATTTAATGAAGTAAATTGGGGACCGCAAAGAGAGAATCACATTGACACCATGTTGATGCTATCGATGGTTGTTCTCTCCGCTTTGTGTTCGAGCGGGAGATGGGGAGGCGAATTAGTGAGATGTTTTACGTGTCGAATCAGAGAATGAATGGAGACTACCTACAGTACACAGTGGGAGGAGAGGACACTCTGTGACCTGTGTGTGCCTTTGTTTTTTATGCACTCGGACACACTTCGGGTAGTGGCATGAAAGCACACACACAAACACACAATCCGCTGACCTTGCCCTGTGTCTCTTGGCTGAGCGGTAGAATGTGTTTGGGTTGGACCCAAAAGGCAACCTTTCTAAATCTAAAAGCGGAGGTCTCCCGGGGTGAGGCAGCCACATAACGGTCGGGGATAGTTAGCGAATGTCAAAGTACAGGAACAGACTGTAAACCATGGCTTTTACACTGTTCTGATTGGGTCTTACACACATACACACACACTGGGCAGGCTGTTAGAAAAAGAGTTTTTAGACCAAGATTTAAAAAAAAAAAAAAAGCACAATATGGATTCAAATAAAGGGTTTGGATATTTGGACATGGAAGGCCAAACTATATTGGAATGATTGGACTGGAAAGCATAATAATAGGGTTTGCACCCAGATCCTCTGTAAAAAATGTAATATTGTGTGGTTGTTGGCAGCTGTGATACACTGTGAGAGACAGAACAAGTGCATACACTTATTCTCTGATAAATACTCTTACACAGTTGCTTCCCCCCAAATCTCTCACATCCCCAACCTCCTGCACTTTGTTCTTCTTCCTCCATTGCTCTAAAAAGAGCTTTAATTGGCACCGCACAGAACCATCACGACTGGTGACCCAGGTCCAAGTCCTAATTGCACTCTGGTGTAATGTTATTCGTCCACTTATGCCACGGCCACAAACACTGTTCTGCTCTCTCCACAGAGCGGATGAAAGTGAGGAAGTCAGTAATTGCCTTTGACTTTCTAGAGTACAGCACCCCAAATATGTGGAAATTTCGCAGAACCACTCAGAGCACAGTCGTTTTAATGAGATTGCCTCCTGTTTATGCCAACAGGATAACTAAAGACTCTTGGTTGATAGCATTGGCCTTTTACCAATCAATATTGAGCGTATCAATGCTGAGAGGTCTCTGGGAGCAACCTGTATTTAATTTGGCCCAAAAGATTGGCCCATAATGTTTTAAAAAGAAGCCATCCAGCTATTTTTTCATACCAAAGTCATGGATTTTTAAACCCAATTAACAATCTTTATAGTGTCTTTGCAGACAGATTAGATTAAAGGATACATTTCACTACTGTGATCTTGAACCATGGCTCTGCAGAGAGCAATGTTGGTTCATCATTGGGATAACTGCTTTAGTCCATCCTGATAGAAGGATGGGCTACAAAGAAATTTTCTGAGGGCACACATGCCTCCCAGAGGCTGATTCCTTATCAGGTCAAAATTTTAATATTGATAAGCTTTAATTTGTGAACAAATAGCTGCAAAATTATTATTATTTTTTAACTTTGTGTTCCATATTTTAAAGCATCAGCTAGCAACACTATGACTATGTGGACTGCTATGCCAAACAGGCTGGTTCCAAAAGACAGTCAATGTCCCCTTAAATGACTCACTTCTGACCACTTTTGTGGTCTCTATAACTGTATTTACCTGCTTATGACTACAGTATGGGGGAATAACACTTCCATCTGTTCAAATAACACCTATTAAAGGTGTGCACTATTAAGGTTATTGCCACTTCAGGAGGCAGGTAAAGTTACAGGTGGCCTTTTCCTATAAATGTAGAAAATCTTAGGGTTGCATACTCATGGTGTTAGTGTCAAATAATTTGGCAATGATGCCAATATCAGAGTGGCTCTTTTTGCATTGCTGATAGTCCTGTTTGATCCCAAACATCACACCCTCTCAAAGAGAACTGTATTGACTATTTTTCTGGGGAGTCCTGTCATCCTTCTCGATTCAGTATTTACAGTGGGGTGCCCAATGTCCACTGTGGGAGGCATTCCACCCATCCATTCCTTCTCTTTTCATTCTCTTTCTTTCATTTTTGTATCAATTCAACATTGGAATTTTATTCAGCCTGCACAACAGGCCATCAGCAGTGTGTGGCACCACCTATAAAACAAACACTGAAACTCCATCCTACTCACTACCCATTTGTAATCCACCCCCAACCAAATTCCCCAAAGTAGCTGGCCAACGCAAAAGGAGATGGAAAAAAAAAAATATATATATATATATATATATCATGAGTGCAGGGGAGTCTATTCCAATGCCAAATTCTTTCTTTTGACTTGGACACAGAGCAAAGAGGGGTCTCTTGGACTCTCCACAAGTCTGGCATGCAATTCCTGGACCAGTTGGTTTCAGCACAGGGGGGAGTCTAAAGTTGGGGGAGGGGAGGTCTCTGCTCTGACAGACGACCAATACACATAACTGATGCCTCAGGCTGGCAAGTCTAATAACATCATCTGTGCGAGACAGTACGGGTGGATCTCATATTTATTACCCAATATGTCCATTGGGAGGGGTGGAAATATTGCAACAGCAGCCAACACCACAATACTCATGTCATTTCAGAACGGATATAGTTAGGCAACTCTTGGCATACAAATTGAGTGATGAGAAAAATGCCTCACAACTAGCATAATTATGGTCGTCACTGATTAACAGATGACTCAGGACTCCCAGTTCAGGGATGCTTTCCCTCTTAAAATATGTTACCATCTTGAGTTTGAGAGGCTACATCAAAATTGATGGAGGCTTGCAATCTGAGGTTGAAAAATGAGTAATGTGATGCAGCCAATGGGGAGAGTTAAAGTCATGTAAATGGTAGACTTGCCTATTTTACTTGGAGGTTTCCCTCTTTGCAGTTGTGAGTAGGTAACTGCAAACATTCCATTAAGGATAATTAAAAATTAAGAGTCAGAAAACTCAATGCCAAGGTATATTGCTATATTTTTAAATTAAATCCATGCTTTATTATTGTCAGCACATTCTTATGAAATTAAAGACTAAGTGTGGTCAACTTTATAATAAAATACCCAATTAAATGACTATTATGCTTAATCCATGCTGTCATGGACCATATTTGTTGTCCAAAATAGAAATAAAAACAAATCAGTGAGTTATACTGAATGAACTGATTCTTCACTGTAATAGGAATTAAAATTGATATGCATATTTATTGTGAGTCAGTTCCATATGCACAACCATCAAAACTCACTTTAGCACCAGATCTGTAGCTGAAAAAGGTCCCCAACAAATTGTTTGGTTAGGATCTGCTAATGTAGTGCATGTAGAATATTAATTTGCTTTTCTTTAAAAACTGGAATTATATATTAGGGTTCAAAATTAACAGTCGCTTGGAATGAGACCTGAGGATATAGCATGCCTTTAGTCTAATGGTACTGACAGGAATATTGTTCTTACCATGTTTCTGTAAAAATTCTGATGTTACAGTCCATAATCTCTTTAATGAGTGGTGGACAGCCAGAGATCATCTATTAAATGTGACAAAGGTCATAGCTAATAAAGGCATTAGCTTTAGCTTAGCACTTCTTTCTTCCTCTTGTATGTCCCCTCTTCGCCCAGCTTTGCCACCACATTGAATGTATTGTTGATTCATGGGAACAGTGCTTAAAAATATAAGCGTAAGATTCTATAAATTTATTAACATTAATATCTATAAAGGTTTATACTTTCAGTATGAACAAAGAGTTTGTATTTCAATACTTTTGGGCTTTTCTTTCACCTTGATCTCTATCTCTCTCTCTGCTGTAACCTGATATATTAAACATCATGTAAATGGTAAACCTTGTTTTCTTTATCATAACTGGATAAACCTTGTTCGCACAGCAAGATTTCTTTAGAAAAAACAGATCTCTTTGCCGAATCATGTACAAAAATAAAGTTGTGACAGCATCATTAAAAAGCTGTAAAATAAAGCAAGAGATAATTACTTTTAGTCATGTCCTTGTATCCAAAAAAATAAATTGAAGGTCTGACCTAAGTAACACTAAATTATTTGTAAAAAAAAATGACACATTCATGGAAAAATGAGAAACTGTCACTGTACTTTTAGTTTAATTACTCAAAAAAAAAAAAATCCTCTGAGGCATTACTAACTATCAAACAACAGCATTTAACCTGCGTCGTTTGAAAAAAGAAAAATTGCTATTTGGTCTGAGTAAAAAAATCTAATTTCTGATCATGTGCATGTAATCATTACAGGGAAAAATGTTCTTTGATTTCCTGTGTCCATGCTTGAGTTCCCTTAATAACCTGGATTCCTATGTGTAAACATGTGAGATGGGTTTCCCCACTGGTTCAGCTCTGGCACCTTCACCACCACATATCCTGATGCCATCTACTCGGGAGCCTGAATTTTTAACAGCCCTATCATTGAGAATCATGCCTTTCATCCTTTTTGACACATCACAGTGACTGAGTCTCTGAGGTGATTGATGATGGCAACATGTACTGCTGTGCTCCTGTTTTCTGCTGTCTAAATGTGTAAAGAAAAAGCCCACGAGCATGAATTGCAATCGTTTCTGCTCCAGTCACCGCAGCTTTATCTGCATATAGGCGGCATCTGCTTTGACCTCGTAAACTGCCCAGAGCTTAAACAGACATCAGCCAAAACACATTCCCAGTATGTGTCTAGTCCCACAGTACACAAGCACTGTGATTTAGCCAACATTACAAAGATTTCTCAGAATTATCATCATGAAAGAAAAGATACACATAGGCTAATGCAATTCTATGATAGAGTAAAGACAATTGAACTACATTGAATTAAAAATAATATAGTAAAACAGATAAAGTGAGAGGAGAATGTAAACTGATATGCACAGTTGACTGTGAAAGCTGGATTCAGACCACAGTGTCTTGAGTTGATTTCAAATCTGGTTTTTAATGCTCTTTCCCACTGAAGTTCAACAAAAATGTAGCAGTGGCATTTCTTATCTTGCTCTTCTTTTCTCACGATGACACAGAATTTTTCAGCACTGCTTTTAAACACCACATGGCTCTAATTCATGTTTTGTATGGACAACAGCGCACAAGATATGTCCTCATCTTCCCCAGTAGATATTCTGTCAAACGCGGGGACCTGTCGCCAGGATGGAAAGGGCACATGTTAAGTGGAGTGACACAGAGAAATGTCCTCTGTTCAGTTTGACTCTGCAAATCATTATTCAGACTGAAGCACACCTCAGCGATCCAAGCTTGTATCCATGCACTAATGCTTGCTGCAAATGGCCCCAATAACTCACTACATTTGAGTGATTTCCTCCGTACGAGCTGATGCTGACAGTTTCTTTGACGATCCCTTAAAAATTCAAATGACTTGCCTGCGACGAAGCAGTGCGTGTGTGTGAGCTGGGGAGTGAGGCAAGCTGAAGACAGTTCATGCACAAATGTGCACCATCAGCATTTATTCAGATTTGGTGGACTAAAGTGATTATGATTTTATGACAGTTTTTATTAAAATTTGCTTAAAGTAATGCTGCTGGATCAGGTATTTTCACACAGTGGTTGATGCTATATGTGATGTATCTTGTTTTTGTAAATATATCTTAATATTCATCTGATGTATACACTGTATAATCAATTGTCTATAATCATAGCTGAAGCAACCGTAACAAAGCAGGTCTTTCTTGCTATGAATATCCTAACATGTAAAATCTGTGTACAAGGGACATTACTAAGAACGATACTTGGAATGTAAGTATTTAAGGCTGCAAATACTTTTTTTTCTCTAGCTCTTCAAAAAACTCAAACACAAACCGAAGGCATGAGGAACATATTAACCCTTAAAGACTCACTCAACCCTACTCTGTTCTGTAAACTGCGGAGAAACCCCCTTGTTCTCAATATGCCTAGAAAAAACATACAAAAATGCCATACGTCTCTATTTTGTGGTTGTAAAGTTTCATGAGGCTGTGATTATCCTAGAGGTCACAACAGGTCATTTTATACAGCGAGGTCAAGTTTCATAAAAAGCTCTCACTACAATGAAATGGCTACCACGGGGACTATCACACATAAACACGAATGTGCTCATTGAATCCACCAGAGTCTCTGTTTTTCAGTAAGACCCAATTTATACAACTCTCAGATTGTTCAGGGTGCCCAGTATGCCGAAATATTCCAATACAATGGGCAAATATTACAAATATAGCATGGGGAAAACTGCAGTGTTCTTGCTATTAAAAGAATAGGACATTAACATAAAGTGAGCATGTCCGTAAAAGGCAGACTTTGGAGCATTATTTAGCCTCCTCTCAGACAATGCGTGTTGTTGGTTTTTTAACATAACCTGAAATTGGCAGCATGTTCAGCTAACCACTGTTCCACTTACAGTAGTAACCAAGCATTACTGCTGAAGAGAGCATATTCTTAATTAGCCACATTTGCTTGAGGGGTTACGGGCCATGATAATTAAAATGTCACATTTTCCTTATCATACGAATAATACCAGGGCCAGCTAGCTGTAAAACCATAACAAGAACAATTCGTTTTCTTTTTTCCCTGCTATATGAACCATCAAGTGACTCCTACTAAAATATGTCAGCACTATGCAGCTGTAATCAAAGCACATACGGCATACATGCCTCCCCAAGCCAAAGTATGTCTTTATTCACACGGAGCATATGCACATCACACCACATCAACAGCAGGTCCTGCATATTACACACCAGAGCAACAGTCATTAGTCCAAGGCATGAACCTTGGCTCACGTTTCAAGATAAATTGAGTGTGAGAAGCGTGAATGCACATCTGTGTTCTTATGGAACATGTGCATGACAGGAAACAAGTGTTAAGCACAAACTTCAACTCTGTGCTAATGTCTTGATGGATAATGTCAGAGCCGTGAGTGAGACTTGCATATAATATTTTCCGATAAATAAACAAAGAATTACCCTGCAGGTCAAGGGAAGAAAACAAAAAACACAATGGCTTTTAAAATTTAATAATGTGTCATATTTGAACGATTGAAAATTAAATTATTTAGCGCCTGCAGTCTTTCACAGCGCTCCTTTATCATACTTCTGCAAAGCAATTTATCCGTTATTGCTTTCTAATAGGCCAACATATCCTGGGTCACATCTTAAAACAGCTCGGGAAAAAAATGAAACTGTTGTAGTGAATTAGCAGAGACAAGGCGTCGCAGTTTGTGGGTGTTAAATTGCTTGAATATGCATATAATGTCCCGTTTACCGTGTGAAGCTTTGCCCTTCCGCTAAATGAATTATAAATACAACGGACCTCATGCAAGTGTGAAAAATAAAGCACTTGGCACTTAGACGACTGTAGTTTGAGGGTTCAGAGTGCCATATGGCTTCGTATCCACTTTCGGCAGTGTTGTCTGTAAACTGATGGACAAAGGGATGAACTCAAGCTGTCTCTGCTAGATGGAAAAGGAAAAATACTTGTTAGAAAAGTATCTTGAAGCTTTCACTGTCTTAGTTATCCCCTCTTAACTCCCTCAGAGAAACACTGGCTCATCCCGGCGTCTACACTGAGTGAGAATATATTGCTGATATTATTGTTTATCTTAAAAGAAATGTAGTTGATTATTCAGCATCCTCCATCACTGTCTCTACACAAGTCCTTATAAGCTTTAATAAATAGTCACGCTTAAGTCTAACAGCACAATAGATGGCATAGGATATCAGTGGGATATCAGAAATGTCCAGCCGTGACCAAATATTATTCTTTGTTAATATGTATGTATTCAAATTTACACAGCTCTGGAGGTCATGTTATAAAGTGAGACATATCTAATATATTTGTCTGGCATCCTGAAATCTGGGCAGAAGGGTCTGCAGTCTTTGGAGCTTCTTGTCACGGACAAGTAATATATCCCAAGGGTCCCCTAACCAAGTGAAGTACATCGATCTGTTTTCCTTCAGAAAAAAATGAGAGATTGGGAAGGAATGCTACTCGTGAGCCATTTTCAAAATGTTTCTGCATCGTTGCCCTCACTTCAACTGTGCAGAGTCAAGCGGTTATTATGCTTGCTGAATTCTTCTTTTATTTATTCTCACAGAAAACATGTTTTTCAAGGTCAAAGGGCAAACTCCTGTCAAGTAACCTTTTAGAACCAAATGCATGGGACTATCTTCCACTGCTGTACTTTCTTTTTTGTCATCTCAATAGCAGTTACGATGCAAATAACACACTCTGCTGGGTTATTGATTGGTTCCACAGATGCAAACAGCGGGTTTAAATGGAAATGCTAAGTCTGCATGGAGAGAAAAGTGATGTGATCCAGTCAGCTCCGTCTGCACTGAAACATAGCTTGTTTAATGTGCCTTTAAATCATTACTGAAATGACTGTGCAGCTACAACATACAGTACATCACACATTTTTAGCCTCCACAAATAAATATTCAAAGTAGGTAGATTGATGCAATAACCAAGATACTAGCAAGATTGCCTAGATATCAAAAAATGATATGATAAAACTGTCCTTTTGAGATGCGTGTGATCCAAATACAGGTTATTTAACCATTCTGTTTTAAACTAGATTCAAAAAGAAAGAATTATGCCCGTATCAGGGAGACATAACATAATCACATTTTTGGAGATTAAAAATGTCTTTTTGTAAGTACCTTGGAATTCCATGTCGCAGATTTAGAAATAGAACAGATAAACACACCATTTTATGTTCATTTTTATACTCAATCACCAGAGACTGAAAGAACAAGCAGTGGAGCCAGAAAGCTTATTATTCAATCTTGCCATTTACCTCCAGAATTCTGGATAATAGTCTCCAGTCCACTAAAGATAGCCTCCAGTCTTTAGAAATTAAAGGACAGATGCCAATTTTCCATCTTTATAGAACATAAAACAAAAGCCAGAGAAAATACATCCCTTGGCAACACAGACGGATTACAATGTCCAAGCCATAGACTCCTGAAATCCAAACGTGTGGACAATGCAGTGGAAAACATTTACAACCAGGATTAAAGGGGAAAAGATGGAAAGTGGGATGTATGGACAAGAGGAGAAGAGGCTCACAATAAAAGGAGTTTATTTACATCATCCCTGTTTTCATTAAAGTAAATATAGTGCACTTTCTCTTGGGATGTGGGATAACAAAGTCCCTTTTCTTTTTCTCAGAGGACCTCCTCCTGTGAGCACAATGCTGGAAATAACTCCAAGTCCTCAGGTGAGAGCCCTCAGGGACACATCCAGAGGAAGTGTGCTACATGTTATCACACCCAGCTCATCTCCAAATACTTTATCCAACATGCTGACTTTTTCAGGAGGCAGAGAAGATGCCTTACAAAGTATCACTTTCACATTTTTCATATTGTTATCCCAATGGGAAAGCACAGGGGGCTCTAGAGAACAAGTAAAGCAAATGTATCAGAGCTGGACATAACTCTAATATACTCTCTGAAGGGTTCACTGGTTCAAAGTTTAGATAAAGATATAAATAAAGTTTTCTCTGTTCCTTGCGGTCGTTTTATGTCCGGGCTGAAGTGTATCTATTTAGTTAAAAGCACAAGAAAAGGCCGGGGCCATTTTTCAAAAATTGATGACGGCCTTGCATAAATTATGCAAACTTTTGTCCTTGTGCCAAACAGTGCATCTACTGAATAATAATTACTGAAGGGACTTGGGGATATGAGTATGCAGAATATGAAACACATGCCAACGTCCCCTGTCATCTGTGGCCAAATCAAGTAAAGGAGACAGGGCTGCAGAACATAATGAAAGACAAAAATGTGTCAGCGTTGGACAAAACTTTTGTTTTCCTTGGTGTTCTTTATGTAGTTGAACTGTTCCACAGTTCAGCAGACCATCTTTTTCAACATTTTAAACCACAACTGTTCAAGCTGTCATATTGTTAACATCATTTGCAGGATTTGCACCAGTGAAATCCCCAGCCTGGCATGTAAATTAACAATCCATTACTTTATTGTCATGTTTAGTGGCTTGGATCGCTGTAGGACATTTACAAGGATTCCATGTAATTTTTTTCCTTCCTGGAGATACTGCAGCTTGATAACTCAATGAATGCAGCTGTTAAATGTTCACACAGGGGACGACAGAGTTCAGATGGATTTTATAAGCAGCAATGAATGGACATTTTGGAAATTGTATTTTCATTCGCTACGAACAGACTGCTTTGTTGTAATAAACCTGAAATTCTCAATTCTGTTTTACATAAAACCAGAGAACAATTTGTATATGAAAGCCTTTATCATTAATTTATTACAGTAATAATACTTATAAAATAATAAAAGGTTGTTCAATCAGAGTCAGAGCATACTGAAGCTTAATCACACCCCTGGCATGGACAAAGCAGCAGGAGGATAGTTGTTGGGGATGTGATATTCAAATGCAATTACCTTATTTGCTAACGGGTGTTTGCCCTGTTGGCAACATGAAGGTGTTCAATTCCAGGTGAATCCTATCACTGTCATTACTATAAGTAGAGAGCAGTGGACAGCTTTATGAGCCAAACAGCATCCTTTTGTTTGTTGTATGCACTCAAGTGCCTGACTGTAGAGAGATTTGGCCAGAGAAGAACACTGTCTGTCACAGGACTTTTTAAAAAACATTGTAGAGACATAGCTCTGTGCTTTGTTTCACAAACAAACACTGTAAATCTCTTAACGAGCAAAAGTTGCATTTTACCTGCATTTAAAACATGTTGTGCTATTTAGCCTCCCTATGTTAAAGTCTTATTGACCAATTAGAATGAGGTGGACAGTGGGTGTATGGTTTGTTTTGTATATTGTATGCTAACATGTAGCTTGGCTCTCACATTCAGATAACTGAGATCACGAGAGTGGTATAGACCTTCTCATTGAACCCTCAGCAACAAAACGAATGCAATGAGTGCATTTTCCATAAATGTCAACTTATAACTTTAAATTACAAATCTCAGTGGACTCCTCCATTTCACCAATTTCATGTGAGAGTTCAGCTGATTCATGGGTTGGGTCATAAACAAACCCCCACTGAGCATCTCATTGTATACCAGATGAATTTACTGTATGAATTAATATGCATGCTTGAGTAGAGCATTTTGTTACTTCCCTTTGTTTTATTCCGCTGGCGATCTGTTTCATTGTAGAAGTGAGGGGGAGAAACGTTTGATTGATTTATGGAAATTCATTCTGTGCCGATGACATTTGTCAGACTGTAATATCAATAGCAATCCTGACAGCAACAATGAACACTCCAACATCACTGATAGATCCTCCAAATAATAAAGTACACAAGAAAACTGCCACACATGGGGGATTGAATTATGTAAAAAAAAAAAAAAAGAACTTTCACAATGTGCATTTGTATTTGTCACTTCTCTGTAATTTAAGAGGGATTCTTGTCTTAATTCCCTTAAAAAAAAGATGTGATCACAAAGTAAAGAGAGGCTGACATGTTTAAATATACATGCACGCACACAAGCAAACGCACTCATGCACACATCTGCTCGTCAGTGAGCCTGTTGGAAACTGTCACATGCCTGGCAGGTTCTGTAACTTGGCCAGATGGTACAGCACAATTAGGCCCACCGAATCTCTCAATCAATCTCCTGTATGCCATATGAAGAACTTGGTTTTCAGCTGTCTCCTAAACCAATGTGCTTGTCCGCTTTGTATTCCAGTCCCTAGTTTGCAAATTGTCTTCTCACACACTGCAAACCATTTCTGTTGCCATGCTGTTCCTGAAAAGTGCTGCTCCTTTCTTGCTTTCACAGTGAGTATTTCCTTTGCTTACCTCGTTTTCAGCAAGCAACAATGCTGAAATTATTCTGTCACTTTCCACACACACTGTTCTTTTTCTACTTCCCTTGATCCCTTTCACTTTGCACAACACTTCCTACGACCCCCCTCCCACCCAGTTTTTCCTCTCCCCTTTTCTGCCTTCTCTCTTGGCTTGTTTAACCACTGGCCTGAATGCAAGACTATACTTTAGACAATAGGCGAGCGCAAGTGTTTCATTCACACCCAATTACTGTGAAAGGGATTTTTCTGGCCAGAAATTCACCGAGGAGCACAATAAGAGTGTCACAGAGGAACAAGATATCCCTGGCGTTCCGCATTCTGTCCCATGTTCCGCACACAAAAGAGAGAGAAAAGTGATCCGGCGTATTCGACACCAGCGGGGGCCATTAACCGGAGCTGGTTAAATAAGGATAGCTCTAACTGAGGCGCTAACAGAGACGGGAAACATCTGCTGCTCGCGCTGGGCCCTTGTTGGCCCTGAGGATTCTGCCTTTGATCAGCGGCCCTCGCACCCACCTTCCTACAAGAGCTCAGATGAAACAGTCTCTCAAACACACACAAAGTATGCGAAAGCAGCACACTCACACTGAAAGTATTGCAAAAACGCAAAAAAAGATTTGCACCAACATATATGCAGACTGGTGCTACTTGTATTCACAAATTACAGCTAAATGTTTAAACCTTTTCTTTAAATTTTGCAGCGTCATTTAAGAGAAGAAAATAAAACTTGCACGGTTACTTTCTCTCGGCTGCAAGAAAAAATATGACATATCCTCATTTCCAGCGGAAGCAAGCCAAACACCTCACTCAACAGTGGGCCAGACGCCACCTTTGGACTGCCAATCCCGCTGTTGTATTTCCCCCACCTGTGACGGGAAGATGATTCACTAGGCCTGCCAGACTGCATCTAGGGACTGTGTGTACTGGGGCGTACTCACTGCCAGCACAGGCAGAAGGGGGGAGACACCACCTTCTGCAATGCACTGTGACCTGCAAATGCAGTTGATAAAATAATGTGGCCTGTGAGCAGATGTATCACACTCTACCTACTCAGGGTGTAACAATTCACCAATTCGAATCAAGGCATCGGGCCAAATCATTATGATATGGCAGACGGGAGCAAAACTGGGCCTTATACACAGGGAGAATGTTAAAACCGGTGTCGCCGCGCATGAACACACCAGCTGCACCAGAAAAGAAATCAGAATTATAGGTTAAATTGGATTTTTTTTTCCCGGTAGAGCAAATGTTCATGTAATTTTCAGTGTCTGTATTTTTAGCCCTAGAACCACCTGTGCTGCATTCTTCTATGAATACACAAAGAGCATTTCTGTTTTGACAGTACAAATGTAATGGTAGATGCAACAATTCACAGTTAGGCTATGCTCAAAATTCCCACAAAAACATAAACAACAGGGTGTTTTTTCTGAATATATTTCCTATACTTGCATTATCTCCTGTCATACTTTTCTTGAATCCTATTCTTACCTTGACATTTTTCTGTTACTCATAGAAATCTGAAATAACAGTGTCTTAAACAAGAAACGCTTTTTCGTGGTTTACGGTAAACAATCAATATCTGTGCATTTCTCCCAATGGGTTATTCCATAAATTGCTGTATAAAATGTAGGAATTGTGCAAAATATTGGACAAAAGCTGAAAGAATGATCTAATCTATTACATTTCAGAAATCTAATTTATACGCAAGTCAAATAGCAAATTATTTTATTGGCACTGAGTGGTATTTTATTCATTCCAATCTTTAGTTTTATACATAGCAGGGTGGGTCTAACTGTATTATACCATAGATCACATGTTGAATAGGAAACCAATTTATCCAGCCAGAGAACACTACGTCATGTCTTTAAATCTTTCAGAATGAAAAAAAAATTAGACTTCCACATCGAAAAACTGGGATGAAATGCTTGTGTGTAATTATAAAGGCCGTATGAGTTCAGAAGTCTTAATGGAATGACTTGTGCACAAGCCAAATGATTTTTTTCCCCCCACTCTTGCTCTTCGCCATTTCCAGGTATTCATTATTCTAACCATGGAGAACATCCTGAGGGTCATGCCATGTTCTAATTCCTAATTAACTGCCCAGAACAGAGATCATGGTCGGCAGTGACCCTGACTGGCGAACAGGACCAGTTAGAGTCTCAGGGTATTACTCTTACTCAGGTTTTATAACCGCTCATTCCCAAGAAACCCTCCTTTAACATAGTTCCTGTGCCGTGTGTCATGGAATTGCAGGAACTAGGTCATGCTTTGAAAAAGACAACCTAAAGCCTGCTGGAGGCTATGCATTTTCAACTGGAAACACCTGTGGACCTCAGGGCTTATGGGTAACCACTGTTAAAGATCCCAGCAGGATTTTTGTTTATTTTGTGTATGCCACCTATCTGTCAACCATGAATAAAGAGGGGGCAAATACAACAAATGAATAATTCCTGACTTCATGGCTAATCTAGGCAAAAGCCGCATACCTATCAGTGGCATGTTTTTTCACTGTCTCTGAGATTAGTCATGTGTACACTCACAGTGCACATACATATTGGAGCATTACTGACATTCGCAGGGAATACAAAAGCAGCAGCAGTGACTAAATGTCTATGTTTGCTTAGGAGAGATCAGGCGTGCCCTCTGTGTTAAAACACGGGCCACCTGCAGTCTGGGAAATAGGTTTCTGGGGGGAATTAGAGGATTCTGATGAATGAACAAGACAGACATGAGTAACCCGGGCCAATATACCGCTTATCTACAAGCTTATGTTGCACAAAGGAGGCAGATAAGCTAAGACATGCCTGCAGAATGAGGGAATGGAGAAAAAAAAAGAGTGGAAATGAGGCTGAGGGGGGAGCGAAAACAACATACCCAGGTCAAGATCTACAGGAGTGTGGTCAGTTGCGACAGTGCCTGGATTCTTTGAATTGCCGCTGAACAATTAACCATTGACCAGAGGGAGTAGAAAAGCTGCATAGCATGGGATCCATGTCATTCATGGTTATTCTATTTCAGAGGCCATGGAAACAAAGCAATAAGTCATTATTCAGGTCTCTACCTGCCCTGGGCAGTGAATGCAACACTAATCAATGAGAAAGAATGGTATTGTATTTTGTCTTAAAGGACAGGTGATATTGTGTTGGTGTGTGTTAGTCTGTGTGTGTGCATGATTTTCCTGGGGATTAGTGATCTCTTTGAGGTAGGTGGCCTGGATGGTAGCAGCAAGCATAACGTTGCTGCTGTTCATTCTTGAAGGAAGGTCACAAATATTGTAAAAGGGGTTCATCTGTCTTTGTTTTTGAAGTTTGTAATCATTAACTTTATTAACGTTGGCCTAAGCCAGTTTGATATATCACCCCCACTTTGTGATAGGCTTTTAAAACCACATTTTGTTTCAGCTAGTTCATTGCCTCTGCCAAGGATGCAATGTTTCTGGTTCAATTTGTTTGTTTGTCAGCAGGATTAAAAAATAAACCACAGGCCCGAGTTTTGTTAAAGTGGGTGGTAGGGTGTAGCATGGGCCAAGGAAGAACTGATTAAATTTTTTTTTAGCAAATCCCACTTCCAGGGTGGACACAAAAATTTGTTTTCATTGTGGTTATCATTGCAAGATGCACCACAGCCTTTGCGGAGGTCTGTAATCTCCAAGTACACTTCAAGGACTTCGGGCATTACTGCAACAGTTTCAAAGTCCAAATTGTTTCAATCACACCATATGGTTTATTTAAAATACTTCTATCATCATGGTATACAAGTTATTTCTAAGATGAGACCATTAGTCTATTAACTGGTAAGCTGGTCAACACATGACTCATGTTTGATCTTTTAACTCAGACATCTTGACAAAAAGGGCCATGTTATGACCATTTTCAGGTTCATACTTGATTTCTATTTGAACATGTTACTTGACTTTTATTACATGATTATTACCAAAGTGTTTTCTCTTAATGGTTTATTTTATTTATTTATTGTATATCTATGCATCTCTGCAGCATCATTGCAGCCTGGGAATGACTGTTGTATAGGTAGTTCACATCACAGAAATCCTGAAGCCTTTTCTAAAGGCACACTTTGTATAAATCTGTGTCTGGGTATTTTTCTGTGGGTTTAATATTTTGATACTTTTACTGCCTATCACAACTAAGCCTGCTTTATATTTATTAAGAGACTTGCATGTTTTTGCTTTTTACAAGATGGGACCTTTAAGACAACCTTTACATCTGTGCTGAAAGAGTCTTTGACTGAATAAAAATGTTCATGTATCAGAGATCTGAAACGCTGTGCCCATGTCTGATCAGTGTTTGGCATTGTCTGGAAAATAAAAAGCCACACTGACTCCTGTTTGAGCACTTCACAATAAGCCACAAGTGACAAAATTGAACTTCACTTGTCAAGTGCCATAATTCCATCCCCGGTGTATATTACGCAATCATCTAGAGCGCCAGGAAACAAATCCCATTGACTTGATTCCTATTTAATTATTCCACTTGAAAATCCTTTCTGTTCACTTTTTCTCTGAACCTGGGAAAAAAAAAAGAAATTGCTTTACCCATTTAAAAAAAAATCTCTACCTTTTTGAGAATTGCATTCCTCCCTGCTTGTCAAATTCAATTCACAAGAACCCACCTTCAGCCCTTATTTTATTTAAACCTGAGCAAATGTGGCACCCGACACAATGGGGTTTCACTGAGGTAAAATAATTGCCTAAATACAGTGTGACAGGGGAGGTTGATTCATTCTGGAGAAAACATTGCCTGTTGAGAAAAAAGTGTTGACAGAGTAGCAGGAGACAGTAAAATGGAAGGAGAAAGAATGAAGGGAGGCACAGAAAGGGGCAGCGTACAGTTTCCATCACCAAACAAAACACTGCATATTTCTTTGAAAGACAAAGTGTTAAGTTAGGCTACTCTGCACGCTGTCAATAGCCACGTTCATCATAGGGCCAGCCGCAGTCTATATATTGATTAAACCATCCATCACTTAAACTCTACAAGACATTATTTCTAATTAAAAAGTAAGTCATAAATTTTGGGCTTTATTGCCAGGCTGGGGCTGTAAATAAAATTCAAGGGAGGGCGGAAACAGATTGCAGCCCCTGTCCACGGTTTAGAGCCACCGTAAAAAGGACAGACGGGTGTGATGGCACCTCTGGGATCCTCGCACACAGACTGCGGGGCTGACAGCAGGGAGGTGCTCTGCTTCATCCCAGATAAACAGATGCAATTCAATAATTTCTCTGGTTGTGTTTTTATAAGACAGGCACTGTCCCCTCAGAGAGGCTAAGGAGCAGGCAATGCATATGGAGAGCAAATATGCAAATTGAATTTTCATAAACCACTTGGGAAAATGTAAAAAAGGAACAGCGGCCAATGTGCTTGAAAATGATGTATAATCATAAGGGGTCATGAAAGTGTATGAAAGCGCTCCATCATAGACTGGGTTAGCTAGTAGGCTGGCAGTGACAACAGGCATCTATTATCTATCTGTGTCTCCATTTTCCTCTGCTAAACAACAATTTTCCTGCCAAATCTGCAGTTGCAGGGCATTATTTAATGATCCCTGTTGATAAAGAGGCCATTAGAACACCTACACTAGAGCCAAGGCTGTGACGTTGGAGGGGCAAACACAGAAAACACTCTCAGTCATCGCAAGCAGAGGACACTTCACGTTTGACAACTTCTGATTACCTCAGCTTGTACGCTGGTTGTCAGGCGGTGAACTCCCCTGACAGCAGGTTGCAGAGTGGCAGAGTGTTGGTTATTTTTTGACGGGCACAGAGGGACGTCTGATTTCACAGGTACTAGCCAAAGGGAGGGAAGAAATGCAGGGAATTGGGAGAAGAAAATGAAGAAAAGGCATGTCATGGGCTCAGCAGCCTCTCCTGCCAACAAAGAAAAGCGTGTGCAATCATTATTCATCTATCTCCGTTTCCTCTCCTGGGCTGATTTTTTTCTCCATACCTGCCAGAAACTGAAGTAGCGCTGACCACACAAGCGCCTTATGACGGCTGGGGAATCATATTTGGTTAACTGATAGCCAGACAGGCTCCACACCAAAGAGATGTAAGTGGCCTTGGTCTTGGTGAGAGACAGAAAGTGAGAATCACTGTCCGGAGGGAAGCGAGAACTAATGAGTGAGCTAAAAAGGACAAGATGGAGTGATCCTCTATAAAAAGACCAGCAGTAATCTCTTCCTCTCTTCCTGCTCCTCTACCCTTAATGTCCTAAGAGATCTTGGCTCCTCCGTAAAGCCTCCTGCCTCTGCACATCAAACAGGGCTGATTAGAGCTGCACACCTTGCTGGAGCTGAAGCTTTGGACAGGGTGCAGCCGAAGTTCAAGAGAGACTCAGTGTTGCAAAAACCAAAGAGGAAAAACTCTTCAAGTTAGTGGCCATCTCTCTGGACTAGATACATTTGAACACCTTCCACTAAATCAGCACATGACTGCAAATACTGGCTTCAGTATCCACTTACCATATCTCTAACCCAGTGCCTTGGGGCTCAAATAACATCGGTGTCTTTCAAATTAGAGCCATTGCTGCTCTGAATTCTTCTGTCATGTCAGATGATATCAGTGCAACCCCAGAGGTACGAGCAGCGTTTGAATCTAATCGTCATCAACAGATCGTTCTGTTAGTTTACATTAGCATAAGTGGTCACAGTGAGGAGCGGAGGGCGATGGAAAGACGCAGCGGGAAGAGAAGGAGAGGAAGGCTTGGCAGGAGATGATGGAGAGAGACTACTGAGCTGCTGTGTGAGTTTGCTGTCAAGGGTGTTGTTTTATTAAGACACCCAAACTGTCAGGGCAGGTATCAGGAGAGCAGCCGGGCACATGACAAGACACTTGAGCTAACATCCCAGTAACCCCTTCACGTACCAAAATAGCTCTGTCCAAATTTACCACTCTCCCTGTCACATTTGGGGGGACACACCATTGTCTGCAGGACTCAGCTCTACCAATCAAGGCGCTTGGAGCGTTCACCTGCATAGCCCTCAGGGACTGAAGAGGTGGGCTTTGACAGGCAATAACAATGTGAGTTTGTGTGTTTGAGAGATAGATTTGGAGTATTACAAACAACTATTTTTCCAGAGATCACACTACTAGACCAATGCTAGAAGCAGAGCATTTAACTTGTGAAGATTAACAACTCTTATACCGGTCTATTAGATGTGAAGTTACAGCCCAAATTCAGGTTCTTTAGTTTAGCATGGTTCAAAGACATCAAAACCCATCGACTAGCACCTCTAAAACTCAATAACAAAGGTGTAAATAGTTCAAAATGAAAATTTACTGTTGTGTTATTTGGCTGAGTGCAGAGACTTTTTGTTTGGGGTTGTGACTTTCCAAAGGAATCAACTGAGAACACACACTTAAAACCAAAATACTGATTATATAGTCAATGAGAAAATGTCCCAACTTCTCACTTGCTTCTCAAGTGTTTCCTCAAGTAAAAATCATGATTTTCCTTGAGAACATTTTGATCCTGCGAAGATGTATGCACGAATACATGATAGAGGCAGGGTTATACTTTAGTCTATCCATTGCATTTGTATTATCAAATTGAAGAAATCTTATTTTTGGGTGTTTAATCTGTTGATAAAGCTAACTCACATTTTGATTGCCAAAAAAATATCCGTTTCCAAAGGCTTATTACAAAGACATACAGTAAGCAGTTATTTTTTCCAGTAAGTACATTATGTTTTCAGCCTCTTTTTGTTCACCAAAATTTACAATCCAATTGATATCACAGTTGACAAAAACTACAGATTCATCTTGATAAACAAATTATTCACCATTGCAACCATTCGCTGGTGACTAAGCGCATGCTATGCATGAATGAATAACATGTACAACATCCTTAGCTGCACCCTCTTGTCCAAACATGGTCACTTTTGGCTCCAAAGACATATGATGGTAATGGGTACATTGCTGGTCTCAAGTCTTCAAAAGTGTCACTTACAAATTATTGAGTGAAGTCACAATGCTCATGTCCTTTTATTTTATATTGCCTATGCTTGATCTTCTCCTCTGACTCTGGGGAAAACATGGTGAATGTATTTTAGCTTTTTCATCTCATGTAGCTGAACAGGTATATTATCCAATTGTGTGACTGTGTGAAAACCCTCTCAGCGTGACAAAATTATTCCTTTGTGAGATGCACAATTTGCAAGTTTAAAAATGCATGGATGCATACAGAAAGCACATCTCAAAAAACATGCTTTTATCATGATAATACAGTTCAAGAGAGCAATGAAGGGGCCACTGAAGACATGATTATTGTGTTGGAAGAGGTGGAGAGGGGGAACAGGCACAGCGCAACAGCAATCAAGCCCATTAAGCAGACACACATGCCATTTAATGAACGCGCACACATGCCAGCTGACACATGTGAATTCTGCATAACAACCACGACACACAGATAAATATGCCTCCTGCAAAACTCACGAATTCAAGAATTCTTAAAGTTACAGCTGCCTCAAGTTTAGAACCAAACAGTTGAACAAACAAAAGGAAATAACCATCTTTTTGTAGAATGCTGTCGTGTAAATCTACCTTTCAATTATTCTAAAAGAGTCAATTATACAAATACATAAATTAATGCTTGTAAATGAGGTTAAAATCAACAAAACTATCAAAGTTAGCAGGTTTTGGCACATAAACACATTATATTTTGCATATTCATCCTTCAACTCAAGTACATGAATGATTATGAGGTGACTAAGAGATATTTTCATGCAGCTGCTGGAGTGTTCTCACATGAACTCTCTGCCTGTTGGGATTAAATGACCACAAACATGTCAGAGCAAATACAATTCCAGCAGTTGTCAAGACAACAGCGATTTGCACGGAGGGTCAACAAATTTGTCATTATCAGCTGTGCACTACATCAAGCAATGTGTGACTTTTAAATAATTTGGTCATTTAGAGGGTTTCTGAGCTCTGTCCGGTATCCTTGAGCCAGGCTGCTTCGGTGTTGACCGTGGTTGCCGGAGTAACAGGACACAACAACAAAGACGTGCAAAGTCAACTACCTCTGGAAAGGATTCAATGCAAGAACACTGCTGACATCGGCCAAAAGGATTTCACTCCCTTCCCATTCAAATGACCTGTTTTGCATCATTTGGAGAAGTCCGGGCAGGATCACACTATGAAAACAAATGGCAAAGCTTTAAGATAACAGAACCAAAACTTGGCGGCAACTCATGTCATCACAGGCCATTATGGTCAAACTAACTTGAATGGCTGACGCTGTGGGCAACCATGTTGGGTATGCAAAGCGTTGTAGGAGTGGTGGAGGTTCATACTCTCTCACACTGCTATAAGAAGTAGTCTAGATTAGCAGGTATATGGATATTCAAAAACTACTTTGCCAAATTGATATCCTTCATATCTTATTCTGGAAATCTGTTACTGTCTTACCTTGTGAACCTGGATGATTACTGTAAAAATACTTGGCCTGTGAATCCAGGGTTTTTGCTTTCGAAAAAAAAAGACCTTCTTGAAGCAGATTAACCCAAATCTAAAGTGACCATAAATTAGGTAAAAGAAGGTGCATCAAATGAAGGTTGTAATTCCATGCCAGGGTGCATTAGGGTATTTATCCTCAAAGCAATCCCCAGCTTTTAATTCATTTGACATCTTTCAGCACTAATACAGTATCTGATTCCTGAGGAGCACAAGTACACAGTCACACAGCGTGACATCTGGAGAAAAGCAGCAGGTTGCAGGACGAGTCACCGAAAAGTGTTCCTACACAGAATAGAGACAAAGCCCGTTATGTCTATACCAGATTTACGCTTCATATTATAAGCATAAGCCGTTGCCACGCGTCACTATTACCTGCTGCTCTTAATGTTATTCAAATGACAGAACAATTCTATTTTCACCTTCCAACTAATGTGACAATGACTCCTATGTCAGCAACATTTACTGTCCTTCCTTTTGAGTCAGATATGCTCGCAAGCTGGGAAATTAATTCTAAAAATGGGTTTATCCTGGAATGTGTGCAGATGCTGGGATTGTGCTCAAATATAGTTCCCAATTATTCTCCTCTGAAATCTCCCATCCCATCATATGGAGATATGAGCCCCTGGGGCCTTATCAAAAAGGTGATATGACACATTCTCCCAGAGTGCAAGTGTTAATGCCTTGATCTGGTTGAATACGGTGCCATAAAATAACATCAACCAGTGCTCAAAATAAAATGTAAATATTGTAAACCAAAAAAATATTCACTGCTGCAAGGAAGTTGTTAGGAAAAGTGGAAAGGAGGGGGGCTCTATTATGTTAGATGATGTGGAGGCTGATTTCAATGGATGTAGGAGGGTATGTTTGTGTGCAGGTGTGTGTGTGTGAGTGAGGGAGAGGAGGGGGCATCGACAGGCAAACCTATCATCCACAGAGCCCACCAGTAAACTCTGGAGGGCAAACAATCTCCCTAATTGAATTCTATCCAGGCTCACCACAGGAGGTGCCGAGGCTCGTGGCTCCATTCAGAATGAAGAGGGTTGGTGGAGGGTGTGTGTGTGTGTGTGTGTGTGTATCGATGGGATAAGGAGGGGAGGTCTTCGGCTGGCATGACAAGTAAGCAAGGAAAAGGGAAAGAAGATAAGTATAAGAAGAAAGGCACAAACACAGGGTTGCAAAAGACAACAACGACAAACAGACAGGGAGACGAGAAACAGCTTTGTGCACAGAGGTTTTGGTGGTTACGGGATAGAGTGGGGGAGGAGTGCATGGAGCAAGAGACTCAAGGGGTAGAGAAATGGAAGCCAGCTGCGCTTTTGCATGATTACACTGAAAACATCATTTGCATCAGGGAATGAAATCCAAACACGCTCGGCAGATACGTATGGTTACCGACCAAAAAAGCCCTCCTTGTCGCTGGCGGCAGAAATTAAAGGCTTACCAGTGATGTCCCACGGATTTGCATATGAAGATGAGTACCTATCATGAATCATTTTCATAAACATCCTATTGCACACAAAGAACAAGCCCAATTGGCCCACATGAATGCTCTTCATTGCTGCACTGTATTGAGGGGTGAGGGGGAGCTGCTTGTGTGCTCAATCTAGAATCTGTTGCGTATTCATAACATGTAATGAGACATTTTCACCTTGGTCCAATGCTGCCTGAAATACTGATAAAATTGCACAATACCTTGGTGTGAGATGGAGCGTGATTCTTGAGTGTTCTCCTCACAAATCCTATATATCACATTCCAGAGAGTAAAAGCATTTCTGTCCTGTAAAGAAGAAGAGAGAAGAAGCAAGTTATACCAACTATACACTGGACGATTTTGAAAAAGACTAAAGTCTGACTCACTTATGGTAATTGGTGAATGGACTGCACTTATGTAGAGCTTAGAGTATTTGTAACCACTTGAAGCACTCTACAGACAGCATTAATTCACCTATTCATGCACACACATTCATACTGGTGGCCGGGGCTCAGTATCTCTTCGACATGTAGGCTGCCACATTCGGGTATCGAACCACTGACTACTCCACCAACTGCAGTCATGCGACAACGTGAGTTTTGAGCTTGCAAGAATACAACTAGATTGGAGATTCTTACTCAGCCTGCTCCTGGTGCAAAATATTATGCTAATGTTCATGGCTTTTAAACATACGCTCATAACATTGTCTTTCCCACGCCACTCCAACATCAAGACAGGAAAGGTCAACTTAAGGCTTGGACTGAGTTTTATGACCACCTTATACTAATCAGAGCATGTAACAACTCTTTTATCCTGATATTGGGCATCTGTGAGCGCTCAACCGCTTGAAGAGTGATTTTTTGTAAGACCAGCAGGAGACAGAGCAGCATACTTCTAGTAAAACATGGCAACACTTATTCTTTCAAAATAGATGACAGGAGAAATAATTAAAGAGCCCAGCCGGATGAACTTTTAACGCCTGCCAGCAAGACTTTAAATCATCTTTAACAGGCCTTTGCACATTCAGGACAAAGATTTACTTTGATAAACTAAAAAAAAAAAATTTAAATGCCAGAAGTTTGTCAGAGTTGCATCACACACACAAACTATATTTTAGTCTCTTCTGGGTCGACCATTATTAAGTGGCATCTTCATAAATTTTTCAGCTGTTGTCTGGTTCCCACAGTAGTGATAGAGCCCAATTGCAGCTGTATGAAGTGCTATTCAGGTCACATCAGCTTTTAATGGCTGATTTATTAGGGCCCAACAGGGGCCTGGTGATGGGCTGCAGGACAAAGAGCCTGTTTTAAACTGCATTAACACTCTGCAGTAAATATCCCATACAACATTAGCATTTTGATGACTGCCTCCCCCAGTCACCTTTTGCGCTGCCTCGTTGTCCCTCGCACACATTTTGCTCTCTTGCTCTGCCTCTTAGCCTTTGTATCAATCTGTCTTTAGCATGTGCCAGTTTCTCTCTTTCAGCCTTCATGTCAGTCTACTCATTACATTTCGCGCTCATCATATTCAATATAAACCTTTGCTGCTCTGATACCAGTGTGCGCAGGTGAAGTGGTTAACTTTAATTAAGGCAGGATTAATGAGCTATATGAATGCCTTAACAGAGCTAAATTTAAATAGTGAAAGTGAAAAGCGTGTCTATTCTTCACCTTCAGTGCTAAAAAAAAAAATCATGTCATCTTTCTCTTTAATATTGTGATGCAAACTATTATAACATGTTAATTAAATCTCACCTGAAATCATATAAGTGATGATGAGCACAAACTTTTTTAATTGAGGTACCATGTAGCAGGTTGAGAAAAAACAAACCAATATTATAAAGAACTTGAAAATTGTAAATGAAAGGCATACTCAGGTAATAAAGTGATAAGCAAGTTCATTTCCTCATGGATGACTTAAAAAAAATGCCTTTGTTATCTATAGTAAGTCATTTACAAGGACCAATATATTGTCTGAAGCTGTCATCAGGTATGATTGTTTGCCTGTCTCCCCTAACCACACACACGCTAAGTGAAATGGGTCCATTTTCATAGTATGCAGAGAGGCTAAAAAAGACAATAAAGAATCTAAATTATATTGCCAAACGTCTGAATATCATCTGTGCATAATGGCTAACCGATCTTGGCTTTCACACAAGTGCTGAGGCTGTGCTACATCAAATCTGCTGTTCATTATGTTTGATCAAATTTGGGACTCTGGTAAGAAAGCAGATGCCATAGGTCGACTCAGATGCAACACTGAAGCTAGTTTGGTCAACAGAGCATCTGCCAATCATTTAGCCGGCCTGGAAGTGTTTAGAAAAGAACACAATCACACCATGTTGCAACAATCCTACCCAACTGTTGCACAAAAGGAGAGACAGAGTTCATAGACAATTTAAAATAAAAATGATATTATGGACAGTTTAATGGTTGAAATTGCTTTCATCATTACGCTTACAGTTTATCCAGAGCTACTTTACAGTAATTACAGCAATTGTACAAATCTGTATTTTTACGTATTTACCTCTCATAAAACCCATAGCGACTGCTCCTCTCCCTGATTTTCCTCTCTGAGCAGAGACACTGTCATACCAATTCAAACCTGCTCTTTTATAATTATCTGTGTTTAAGTTCTGGCAGTAGATGGGAACTGAGGCTTCCAAAATATCTTCAAAGGGTTTTGGACTGAGAAATGTACACCAGGCAGTTCCAGGCACTCAAGGCAATCTTGTACCATGAACTTCTGGGACACTCATTCCAAAGATACATAATTCTATTGAAGTATTAGACAAGGATGACCCAGTGTGATACCATATGAGATAGCTGCTGAAGAATGCAAGGTTAGTTGTTAACGAAAGCAGAGAAGAGAGTTATTCAAGAATGTGTTTTTTGTCTTTTGTAAGTAATAAACTATATTAGGGCTAAATGATTTAGGAAAAAATAATTTACTTTTATTTTTCTGAGCTATACACTTGCATTACTTTCCTACACGTTTCCCTGTTTGCTGAGACAAGAGTGCTAACCCCTAAAAAAAGCATGTGTTATACAAATATAAATGTAATAAATATAAAAACAATGCAGATATATGAATGATAATAAAAATGCGTTGTATGAAAACACATTTTTAAGAGTTTTTAAATAAGAGTATTTATGTTGAAGGATGCTGGGATTTTCACATCATGTGATTTAGTTTTCTTTGGCTGCTAAGGATATGCAGCCTGTCAGTATTACACAGAGCATAAAGTGATGTGCAAGAGTTTTGTTGGACTGCCAAGTAAGCCAGCCAGGATCCCTCAATAACTGCAAGTGAATGATTCCTCATTGCAGAAATGCACAGACTCAATAGAAGGTACTGTAACTTACAGCATTAACAAAACACAAAAACAACTGTCCAAAGAAGGGTGCCTGTGGGCTTCTTCCTCACCACGTCATGTCACAGTGCTGTTCTCTCTTATTTTTTTTAGGTCCCGTGGTGAAAGGGGTGTTTTCTACATTACAAAGTGATGAGTTACAGACTGAGTATTCGGCTTTCGCAGCCCTGAACTTGGACCCAAATTTGATTTCACACCCTCAAAGTGACTCATTGTGATACAGTGTACTGTATATTAGTGTTGAGTGTGGTTACAAGTGCAATGGACCATATTTTTGAGCATGCCTGACAGTGAGGTGGGTGGAACAATGCTTTCCTGCTATGAAAGATGAAGAGTTTCATCATCTTTTATAAAGTTCATTCCAAAAACACAAAAGAAAACATTGAACATTGAGCAATCTGGATTCATAACAATCTGAATCTTGTATATCTGTTTGCATTTTCCACAATGTTGCAAGCAGTAAACATTTCTTTAAAACATGCAAATAAATGTATGTAAGACCTGCCAGCCTCACAAAAGCTCTGTTGATATTGAGAACCTGAATTGAAATGTTTTTGCTGGCTTTTGCTGACTTAATTTATTCAACTACATATAAATATTAAAAAGAAAAACACCTTAATGCAGTACAGTGCTTATAATCTGATAATGCAATTACACACCTGAACAAACGTGTTACAGGTAAAAGAAAGAAGTGAAAAAATGAACAAACAGGAGCAGGTGACCAGGTTGAAGAACAAAAGAGACAGTGAATTATATAAATACTTGATGTAGAGGCTTTTCACATCATAAGGATGGCAGCAAGAGGGGAGGAACGTCGTACCAAACAGATCTGTACGGCTAAATATGATGCATATGAGAACCTCATCAATTGGTCAAGGTCTTTCTATGCCTCTGCACCAGGAACCACTGCCAGAGGCATTATGTTTTTTGTAGCTGCCTTTAATCCGTCTGAGATTTTGATTTCTTTGTTAAAAAAAAAAAAAGGCCACTGACATCAACCTGAACTCAAGGATGACCTAATTTGACTATTGGGGTCAAGGGTCAACGTCACCAGAGACCGTACATTTCTTATAATTGTACAAATACAAACATAGACTCAAGTATGTCTGAATGGTTTTATTCTCAGTAGACAAAGAAGTTGTCACTGTGACCTCAAAATTAGCTTCTTTAAGTATTTACACATCAATAAATAGCTCACACAAAAAATAGGATAAAATGTAGTAATGCCATTTAACATCCAAAAACTTGAAGGCTAACTGACATCAGAATGTCCGACATAAACACTTTTATGGCCTTTATTCAATGCCATAAGTCATCATCACCTATGGCTACTAATGAATCCAGATACAGACATAAACTGAATCTTGACTGGCAAGTGGAGGAATACAGTCACAATGTAGTGATTCTATTTCATGTTTATTTTCCGTTTTGTTTTTGTTTGTTGATTGGCTCTTCTCAGCATCTGCCTGTCTAAAGCCTGTGTTGACTTTACAGCTGTTTGTTACGTCACTCTCTGGCCTCATGCCGTTCAAGGTAATCATGTTGAAAAGTATAGGGGCCAGTGACCAACTGCAATGAAACGGGGCAGTGCTAACAATACTCTCCCTGCCCCAAGGGGAAAAGTTGCATATTGTAGTTGTAGGGCATTCTTGAAATACATTAAGGGCTCCAACACCAGCTTATCATTGCGTGTCAAAAAACCTGGCATCAGGAGACAAAAGAACATATGAGAAACCAGCGGATGCATGCAGCCGCTGTATGACTGATCCAAGTCGACAGCCTGTGGTGTGTCTCTATAAAAGCATTTACTGAGGCACAGCACCATGGCCTGCCGAAAGCTCATCAAAGAGTGGCTTATTTTATCAGCCAAGTGGAAAATGTGCTGAGAAAGAGAGTGAGAGGCAATAGTGAGGAAGTCAGCGAGAGTAACTAAGCTATTGTGCCCATCGCTGACCCAAACACCAGCGTTACAGTAGTCACGGTTGCTCACAACAAAAGCTCTAATCGGCGGAGCAGGGCTCTAAATTAAATGACCCTGTGGTTGTGCACTGTAACTGACAAGCCGCCCTGTGCATGCTGAGGCCAAAGGCAAAGGAGATATGGCTAATGAACAGAAAAATGTATTGAAACTGTGGCATCTTTTACAAGTAGAGTCAGCCTTGACTGACCTACATACTCATGTGTGAAGTGCTTATTCGACAACGTCGAACTATTTCGTAGATTATACAGACTTTCAAATGAACTGCCGTCAGAGACAGAAATAACCAAGCTTCATAAAGATTTAGTTTGCACCCTCAGGTAAACTGCACTTCTTGTGTAACATACCATGACTTCCACCAAATGTAACTATTGCACCTTGCACTGTGAGAGGTCTGCGTGTATTTAAAAATCCACCAAGGCAAAGGAGAACAATTCATCATGGCATCAATGTGTGAAACACAAACAAGCCCCCCGTTCATAAAATGTAAATTAAACACAAAGTACATTGCACAGCTATTATCAGTGCAGTAATCATAGCCTGTCTGGGCCTGCTCATTCAGAAGGGAGGGAAAGCTTACCAACCGGAGTCAATGGGCAGCATCTATAATGCATGGGCAGCATCCCTACCCTCAAGGGTCACATTAAATTCAGGGGAAGCTGATAACAATTGACTGAGGTTGCTGGCAACTGCAGGAAGATAATGTATATTCACACGCGTGCATTCCCATTCTTAAGACCCACTCCCTGCCTCTTCGTTTTCACGGTACCCACTCCTGTCGTCAATTCTTTGTCTTCCTTCTTTTTCTCGTGTGTCTTCTCACTACATCTCCTCGATCATTTTCTCTATGTTTTCCCAGAGTGCCCATTTCTCACTCACACTCTGTGTTGGCATACCAATGAGAAGAGGTGATGAGGGATGCACAACACCGAACACTGCGGTCCCTACCCTGAAGACTTCCTTATACAAGAGTCATAATTGGTCTTAATTGGAAAGGGATGTAGGTTGTACTGAAGTCACGTCTGTGTTCTTGTTTGTGTCCATGGAAACATAGATAAAATAGAGATAATAAACACATACAGCCTCCAGAATAATGCATTGTGGTAAAAAGCACCTCCATTCAAAAATTTACTTGTTGGTATATGCAAGCTCATGTGTTTGAATATTTATGTAAATATTATATTTTTTTTAGGCCCTGGGCCAAAGATTGCTTCTTAAGCACAAACAAGATTTCTCTTATCAGATGATCTCACCTGGAAATCCCAGCTCAGAGCTGATTCTTAAAAGGCTTTATGTCTTTGGCGCCCAATCCTAAATGCATGAAATGTATCGTCAAAAACAAGCTGTCAAAATGCAATACATACGCATGGAAATGGTTCTCTCTGCTGGGGCACCGAGCTGTTTACCTTAGCACGGGAATATCATTATGATAATCACGCTTGTCTTGATTTGGAATACATACATATTCCCACCACGATGACCAACCTTGCAGCAGAACATAAAAGTCAATAGAGGGGAAAATTGTATGGGTGACACTAGTGGGACTTGACACCATAGGTCCTTCATGAGGGTGCACGTTGTGTGCATTTACAATGAGCCATTTAGCATTTTTCTGTGATGGTAACACACATTTGTTCTATGCAGGGTTACCGGCCAAGGCCATGGTGACACGCTCAGAGAGATGGAGAGTCCGTACTTGAGATGAGTGCTGCAAGACATCAAAAAAGAGGATCACCTTCAGTGGCTCAAGAGTTATAGAGTCCTCTCAAAATTGTGCCATGCCAGTAAAAATAATGTTTTGGAACTGATTTCAACCACGGCAACAGATCATTCTTTAATCTATAAATGCTTTTCTGATTAATTAAGTGGTTGTCAATGTGTCAGAGAGGGACAAAAGCCAACTGCAGGTTCCTAGACCCCTACCAGTTATGATGCATATGCTCATGCTCACTTTGCCTAAAGTGTTAATAATTCTGGTTCAAAATAGGGGCAAACTAAAGCTACATAGTTTTAAATGTTGAAACATACCTGCTTCATATTTTTTTTACTTTCATTATGTTAATTATTAAAGAAAAGTGATTTGGGGATTTTATTAAATCATATACTAATATACTTTTGAAACTATGAAACGTGATAAATAATGAAAAATTAGTGGCGTCTAATTACTCCAGATTTTAAAAATAGTCTGGTTAATGGATCAAAGCAATATCCAAAACAGGAGAAACCACTGATTCAAACCAATAAATATGCTGAGTAAAAGTTTCATAGTTAAAATTAGTAGTTACCTGCCACAGGCACAGGGGCAACTAGCTGCTGCTTACATCTGCTCAGTTTCTCCCTCGAATATGTTAAGAGCCAGACATTCAGGAGGTTTTCACCAAGAGAAAACATCCATGAAGAGGTTCCTCTCCAACAAATGGATCTGGTGATTAAACACGTAAGAGAACAGCATGCAGCGGATACGATTAAAAACTCTGATCCGCAACTCAGCAAAAGGCCAGGAACTTAAAAAAATGTATCACACAGTTAAAAGATACAGGCGCAATCAACCAAGATCTTATTATTGCATTGTAAAAACTGTGCCTTAAAAGATGATAAAATCAACTTCTGGGAGACAACCAAAACACTGATACATTCTCCAAAGGGACATGAGAAGCATACACAGTGTGCCTCTTATTTAGATGAGAGACATGCGTTGACATAATTATACAACTGAACATGGTATATAATGTGTCAAGTCATTTTTAAATATTTTTATGCAGAAATTACAAATATTAATTTTTAAAAAATACTTTTTAGAAACTAACGAGAGAATCTTTGGCATTCTTTTGACCATTATTGTTGTGACAAACGTTCTACTAATCAATAAATAATTATTTGAGCACTAAAATTATGAAGTGATTCAAATCAATTATAAATTCTCATTTCAGCATAAACGTAAAGCACACACATTTGCTATATCGAAGCAAATGACACTGTGTCCTACAATGGTTCCCCTCTTAACTCACAACAAAAAACCTGCAACTGATTGAAGCAGTGGATCGAGTTACAGCTAGTTTACTTCTGAATCCCGTCTCCATGTGTAAGCATGTGCGCCCCACCAACCTCCTGTGTCCTTGCCCTCCCCACCCTGACAAATATGGAACTTGACCCTTTTGAATTCGAAAGCCGACCTGCACACTGAATTATAACCTTAGCCCAGTGGAGGGGGGAAAGGTGTGTTTCCAATAAAGTCAAGTCTTTGAGTGTGTGTGAAACAGCATGTATGCATGCTGTGTTTATCTGAAATTCAATTGTGTATGTCTCTGTGTATACATGTCTGTGTCTTAACACAGGCAGCGCAACCACATGTGTTTATTTGTTCACATAGGACTGCTTTTAGGTGTCTGTATGTGTGTTTGTATGGGAGTGCAAGGGTTCAATAACCATGTGTGCAGCAGGGGGCCTCTGGAGTGTCTCAGCACCCAAGGCGCCAAGGACATGGCTTGACAGGTGTGTGTGGAGGACCTAGTGGTCTGCAGAGCAGCAGCAGGCAGCAGCACAATGTGCCCATTCAGGCCTGGAAGGAGACAACCGAGATATCGCAGGACCCCTGTGAGGAGGGGGGCGGTCAGCTGGGGGCACGTCAACCTTTCACTGTGACTACAAAGAAAGACATAACTATAACTGCTTCAGCACAGTAATGGGCTGTGTGACCCCATGCTGGGGTGGTGTCTGCTGGCATGTGACACATTTAGGTTGTCTACAATTTTTAGACAGATCCCTCAGTGATAACTCTGACTACACAGCTAAAAACTGTGTTTAATGTGGAACTATAGGTCCGAATAGGTGAATAGCTGAGAATAGCAATGATACAGGCTACTCTTTAAAGGATTATGAGAACAAATTGTAATAGAAATATATATAACCCCGACAATATAGTGCTGTCTGTTTTTGTTTAGTTAGCTTTTTATATAAATGAGCCAAATATGTCAAATAGAAAACAAGCCACTGAAATTAGAGATAATTTGCCATTATTAAACATCCCAAAAAAAACAATCTCCACCATCAGTTATTCTGCAAAAATTAAAAAGTTCAACAACAAATATTACTGCTTAGACTAATTTGTAATTTGATATTCATTTCCCATTTACAAGGATAAATGAAGTGACCATTCAGGTGGTAATATTTATTATTATCTCTCAAATGAATAACCGGTGAGGGAAAAAAAAGGCAATTTGAGTAATTTAATGACTGAGACATGAATGCTCACAGCCACTGATTTATGATTTTAAAGTCAGTCCTTTGCATGCCAATACATACACACCTATACAGACACTCCGTTTTAGCTGGACCATAAGAACTCACACTGCAAATCACTGTGATACACAAGGTAATGGCAGGATGTGACAGAAATGGCCACTGTCTGGAAGAATTACATGGCTGTGTGGTCTATACGTCCTTAACGCGCATCTGACAAGAGCTTTTAAAACACACACAATGCCACCGGCACTGCTATCCATGCAGAAAATTGGACAGCCATCCTTCAGCTCAGACATAAATCTGTGGGGTAGCAACACGCATCAGAGAGCAATATAGTATAGAACGAGTCTCTGCTGAAACCAAAAAAGTAATTGAATTGAGGATGAATATAGAAAAGGAAAGGATGAGAGTTGAAGGAAAACACGCCATATGAATGTGATGCTCTGTGAGAGAGTGCTTTCAGGGAATATGCAGCAAGAAAGGACCACAAAGAAATATGCACAAATAATTACAGAAGAAAGAATCTGCTGAAAACTGGATATCTAGTTTCACAACATCCGCCAGATAACCTTAACCTACATACGTTGTTGCCATATTCTACACACCAGAGGTCTCTGCAGCAGCGACCTCTGAGTCCCGAGGCTATCTGCCCACTAAATCACATTTGTAGAGTCATATTAAACACGTAGCCCTGAGGAGAGTAAAAGCTCTGCAAATAATGATAGGCATCTTTCTATCACTGAAAACCTGCACTGCATTATTCCATGCTTGTGACTGATGTGATAGCATGTGGCAATAGACTGCTTTAATGTTACAATATGGGCCGAGGAAAAGTGTTCAATTCTTCACGGGCACGATGGGAGATAAGGGCCGTGTTCTCATCATGGCCCCTACAATGAGCAAATGTGAGCAAACTGGATGGATGGGAAAAGAAATGCTAGCTACCCTCACTAATGCAAGGAAAAAAAGGCACACCTTTTTTCTTGTGCTTAGAATTACAAGAAAGGTATGCATAGAAAAGAAAGAAGAGCTTTCATGTTCCACTGCATGTATATTTCCTCACTACAGAACAAGGTACGGATAACCTTTACATTACAGTCTGAAAGCACACCTAAACCCCCTCCAAATCCCACCTCCAACATCAGACTGTCACCATAAATGTCAAATGTAGTCGCCTGAAAAGGGAACTGCTATGCAAAAGAAACAGGAGGACTGCAATGCAAAAGGGGAGAGGTGGGGTGGGGGTGGAAGAAGAAGCGGGACACAAACAGAACAACGAGCAGTGGTGTGCTGTGGTTACCAGTGCACAGGGCTCAACTAAAAGCGGTGCTGCATACTAATGTAAACCTGGCAGCTATCAGCTAGTAACAAGAGCACAGTCATCACCAGAACAGTTGCCTTTAAAATTGTTTTCTACCCAATGCACTCAACTCACAAGTCGATATAATTCACAATGCTGGGTTTACTAAATCATTTTCATATATATGTATTTTTTTCATTGAGATCACGGAAAATCATGAATGAAGATTATTTTGTGGCTTGGACAAAAACAACTATTTCCCTTGTTTTCTCTCCCATCTTGTCCTTATCAAATTAAAAAAATCTTTTTTTTTTTTGATAGGATGTTACCTATGCAAAATAATGCATATTTATTGCAATTGTTAAGGTGAAACTGAAAATAAATTTTGACTTAAAATAATTGAAACAAAGACATAAATTAACTTTTGCCTTTGTAAGTATAGTCTGAAATCTGAATTTGAGGCATTTATTTACTTTTTATGCAGTGTTCACAGGTTTTGGGAATCAGGGTTGTGTTTGTGGCACAATCAGCTGTGACAATGGAGCCCATCACTACCACTGGACAATCATTGTGAGTGTATCAGACATGACGTAGCGTAGAAGCATCCTTATTCAGTTAAAAATGCTTTTAAACATTTTACATGAAGCAAACTAATCCAGTACAGATGTTCTTGGGTTGGTTTCACACTTTGTTCCAATGTGCTATGGTACTCTTATTTGTATTGACTTTTCATACTGTTGGTTGACTTGGTCAAATAGCTCGTGAATTTAATATCAATTTTTAGACCAGTTAGAGCAATCACTCTGACCCCCTTGCCTTTTACCTGTTAGGGTTTGGCATGTTGTTTTTGTTAGATCGTCAACGAATCAGGTTGGGAGAGTCATATTTCATTTTAACTGGGCATAATAATTCTTTCCAGCCTTCCAGTGAAGGTAACAGTATATCGGGGCACTAAATGGCAAACCTTTCCACAAGTCTCAGAAACTATATAAGGTGACAGTCAGTATATTTTCTGGTTTCTGTTACCTGGGTCACATATAGGTCGCAAATGAGATTCAAAATGAGGTTCAGAGGTCAAGAGATTGGTTCAGCATATTTTGCATGCCATTTAAAAAGTATATGGTGAGTGGGTACAAAAACAAACTGCCAGTGCATGGTAACAGACTCAAGGAGACAGATGGCCGCCGGAGTGGGGTTTCTTATGCATGACGAATTGTCGCATCTGCTGGTGTGACTGTGCAAAGCACTCGGTCAGTGGAAGTTCTCAAGAAAACAGGAGGAAGCATCATCTGAAAACAAGCAAACAAAAGCCAGGCTGTCATCTGCTTCCAAAGTAACTGATCTTTTTATAGTCCAGAGTCATCTGCAGGAGTCGTATCGGGCAGGAATCCTGTGGGGACCTGAGGGCAATCAAGGTGACAGTTACTCTTTCAAAGCCCAGGTGAGGTGACATTCTGCCGAAATATAGGCTTAAGATCCCTAGGAATAGCACCTGAAATGGGCATGAATCCTGACAGGAATGCTATAGAAAGCGCTTAAAGGGTCCATCTTTGCCACACCTTGTCATCCAAGTAACAAAATTCCACACCAAAGGTTAGCTGAAGTTTGTCAGATGTCAAAACAGATCATAGAAACCATCAAAACTCAATCAAGGTAAAGTGCTTGTGTGGCCTCTTTCCAGACCTGCCTGAGTTCCTTTTCAATTCAATGGCATTTCCTAATTAGATGAGAAGGATGGTTTGATGTACATACTCTCATTGTATTAAAAAGAAAGCAGAAAAAAGGGCCATGCATGGAGCCTCCTTGTTTGCCTGCAGTGCAGCGATAGAGAAGGTTACAATTGTCTCTCTCTCCCTCTCTCCGGTGCGTCTACAGATGCAGAAGAAAATCGATGCACAAAAAGCACTTCATTCCTGCTCAGTTTCATCCTTTACTGCCAGTATAATTAAAAGTGGCTTCGACGGACTTTCCAATCCAAATTTCCCCGTCAGCTGGAGGTGGCCTGCTCAAAGTCATGAGGGCTAAATTGAGGGGAAAAGGTTTCCCTTGGGACTGTTATGACATCAGGACAAATTCAGGATTGTATGAAAGGTCGTGTTATTGACAGCTACTCTGTGGCAATTCCCCCACTGAGCATTTGCACAGTTTGCAGGGATGGATACTGTACAGTAGCAAACAAAGGGAAATCGGATGAAGACATCTAAGTGGAGATATCAGGGGGTCATGTTTAATTATTGTACTATCACAATTTGATTTTCACCCTGTTAGAGATACAATCAAACACTGGGAAATTGTGCCTGCAGCATTTGGCACAAAAACAAAACCAATGCTTCTTTCATACATCCTGCTTTCCCTTTTCATGTCCATTCTTACCAAAGCAACATGAAGAGCATTATTCATTTTTACACACTTTCCAAAAATCGCAGCTTCCTGCACTGATAACACCAGCTGAGAGACAGAAATTAGCAAATTACCTGCGTGTCATGGCTGCATCCAAGCCGCTGGACTAATTATTTCTGCTCTGCTGCAATTGTAAAGGGCTCTCCAGCTGTGTTTGACACAAAGCTGGCTTAGGGAGGCTTACTCCTGACCAAAAACATAAACAAGATTACAGGAGCCTAACCTTTCACAGCGTTCACAAGTGACAACAGAACCTCTGCTCAATGGACTTTTGGTCCAGAGCCGCCAGAAGTAGTGGGGTGTCTTTGCACTGCTTTCGACACCTCTTGAAGAGAGACTGAACTGATAAGAAACAGTTGAACAAAGCAATCCTTGTTGTCTATACCAATCAATAACGGGCTGTTCATTAGTGGAGACTGTAAAGCACATAGAATTAACAGGAAAAGAACAATGCATTAAGAAAGAGATACCACAGGCTTAACTGCAGCATTCCACTGATGGCTTCCAAGGCAATAAGTACACCTACCTTATTAATCATTATGGGCAGGAATTCCATAAAGGGTGGACCTACACTGACCCGAGTGAGCTCATTGTCTGGTGGCATGCTGCAGGTTTCTATTTTCCATGTGGAACTAGCATGCTACTGTGTTCAGCTATTTCTCTATGTCGGTCTGACTTTTAGCTGCATTTATTATGTATGAGAGAGTAAAAGGGGTCCATGAGAAGATTATAAAAGCTTACCATTTTGATGAGATTAATCTAGCTATCAATCTTTGCATGCATACAGTTGTGAACCAATTATAATGTGGCAGTCGGTGAACAAATAACATTCATATCTCTGTGATTGTGTGTTCTGAGCTGCTTGAGGACCTTTGAAAAAAAACCTTCATTGGCAGAATTATTCCCGCACCATCCACCATAAGAACATTTATATCATGTCAAGTGCACTAGCAAGGTGCAGAAGTGGGGAGTTATCAATGCAGCACCACTGCGGAGAACAGGAAGGGAGTTTATGTCAATTGCCTGGAGAGGACAACCTGACATCTCAACTCCCACTGTCTGTCATTCTGTCTCCACTATGATGTATGGAGTTTACATGGCACTGCTCACCCAGCAGAACCAGTCAATAATACCTGCTCAGGAATGCTTTAGCAAGACAATGGCTGTGACCCTTGTTTTGGAATAACAAAACTCGATGAGGGTGGAGGGGAAAGGAATGAGGCTTAAAAGAGAGGGTATTTTTTTCTTTAATGCAATATCCTTTAGTCAGCAATCCTTTAGTGGCAATTGAATGAGTGCACAGAAACAGCACTTAAGAGGGAAACAAATAATGCTCATTTAGATCCATCTGTGACTAGGATTTTTAGTTTATTTTAGTGCCAGACTGAAATGAAATGCTGGACACCAATTTTAGAATGGAACAACTCACCAAATACCATTTTTGCGGCCTAGATAGTGAATTTTTGGGCTGGAATGAAAAAACAGATGTAGAAAGTTGTATTTTTATGATGCAAAAATACTCAGGAATCATATATAAATATGAAAGAATATATAATATTTTACATTACTCATATTCATTGAATTTAATTTTCCAGAAATTAAAACTAGGAAAATAAGAAAATAACAGCTGAATAAACATCAGTACGGTTTGTTCAGAATGTGCCAATTGCTGAGTATTTAAAGGAAGAAGAAACAAATGAAATATACAGCAAACACCATTTGTGTGTGTGTGTGTGTGTGTGTGTGTATGTATATTGTTTTGTAGATTATATGTTCTGTAAAAAAAAAAAAAAAAAAAAAAAAAGCTTTTGATGAGTGCACGTCACCAATTAGCGCATATCATATCCTGCTTATGCCAATACTGATAAACACTGATATGTCTCTGATTAGCCAACAACTAAACAGTCAGGCTGTAGTTCATTCAAATCATCCCACAACTATGTATTTATAAAATACACCATGTACCAGACTGTGTCAGGAACAGAATAAATTATTGGATTTGTTTCCATTCCTGTCTTTACAGACTACACCAACCTTTATCAAAACAGATCAAGCCTCTGATGTCTGATAAAGAGAAACATTACAAAAATTGCTACATGATCTGAGTTTTTATTTTGTCACAGCTTTTACTTTTCACTTATACTTTTCAAATATATTTCCACTGGCAATCATTAGACAAAAAATTCAAACTTCCTGTCAGCACCTCAAGATGTGTTGGCTATTAACCAGAGGGCGGTCTAGGAATAACAGCCGGAATTTTCAGTCTGCTGTATGAAAAGCTTGATCCAGCCCTTGAACCAAGGTGACGTCCCTGCGTAGGCAGACGAGAGGAAAAGGCCCCCCGTTTTCTAGCTCCTCGCCCGGGGGGCTCTGTTACTGCCTGCACGCCAGCGCCGTTATCTGCTGCTTATTATTTGGCTGAATGAGCTAGAGCGGGGCTCACGGGGCCCGCTTCTGACATAATGACTGATTACAGTCTTGTGGCTCCCCTCTAAGAAATCCCACAGTTGCCACCATTGCGCCGTGGCGGCTCAGCATCACAGGCAAGACCAATATACGAGCGGATGGTGAGAAGTGGGGGTAGCTGCTCTTTTCTAGTGACAGTGTAACTGCTAGCCAGTCCTCCAGCTGTCATGACTGACAGGAAGACTTGTGGACACCTGGGTCATCAGCCTGCTTGTCATCAGGTGCCTTGTTAACGACTGCTTTTTCAAACTAAAGGGCTAAAACGGGAGCATTAAATATTTCCTTTTCCAAAGCCAAATTGCAAGAAATGTGACTATCCATGTATTTTAATTCGCCCTTGAATATTAAGGAGCACATTTGCCACTTTCCTTCCTGCAGAAATGCGATACATACTAATGTATGCAGACATTAAGCCCATTAGGGGTAATACGTGTCACATGAAACTATCCATAATGCACATCCTTATGAAGACACCATCCATCCATCCTTATGAATGTGGTATACAGATGCATGTAGGTGTGACAGCAGTATGAAGACAACACAGAACAGGCTCTGTCAATAGCTACCATTTCCAAACAACAAGAGAAGTCATTCTGTCAGCACTTTTCAAACGCCAGCTTTCAGGCAGTCAATTAAGTTCAAGGTGAGACAAAAATGTGTTGTCATTTAAACGGTTTTGCTCCACTGGGGCGGTGCATCAATTCAGTCATCTCCATTCCAGAGGTGACAAAGGGCTGGCAGGGAAGTTTATATTTGCCAGTGGATACACATATCTGCTGTCATTATTCCAACATGAGATGAAGCAAGATATAGCTGGTGTACAAAGCACCCACATATAAAATGCACTGTTCCTGTGAGCAGCAGCTCATAAAGACTGGAACAAACAAGGGACTACTCCTGAGGAGCCTGCTGGCTGAGGCAGTCAGCTCTGCCAGATCCCACCCCCCACTCCCACACTCCTAAATCCAATCCTATGCTATCGATTAGGAAAATCAATTTGGTCTAAGTCACAAGCACAGAAGGAGATGCTGAAATGCTGCAATACATTTTGAAATCACAAGTGGAATCAGACTATGATCAACTCAACGAATATACTTGCACACATGACAAATGTGTCCTTACTTCACTGAGAAAAAGAGTAAATAATCCAAACGGTAGACGCACAAATAATTCCCTGTAGAGCCACCCACCTGTGTGAAAACAGTTTTACTAACCTCCAGCAAAAACTATTCTGCTTTATCAGGTATGAATGGAAAATGGTAATTTAATCTAAAAGGTTCAGCAGGATATTGTAATCAACATTTCTGCAAGGTCTTAAAGCTTTGTATTCCAAGCTCTTTTAAAGTGAAGGGAAGAAAATATGGACTGAATGGAATGGGAAAAAATGTGGTGCTGGGACGTCTTTCTAATCCTTATGGTAACACAATTAAGCATTGTGTTCTTCAGTGTACAGGCCTGTTTTGCAGATGTTTAAGTATGGAAATACTTAAATTCTAAACAAATAAAATGTACATGTAGAATGACTGCGAAGAACACAAGGTGACTAAAAACATGATTCCAAAAAAATTGGGATGCCGTGCAAACTAGATAATAGAAAGTGATATTTTGGTAATCCTTTGTGTCATCTGTGGAATAACAATGAAGATTTAGAGAAGAAAAATGCAAAATGTGGGGACACCCAATATCCTCTAAACACTGATGTATTAAGGCGCAACAGTACTTTAAGTGACAAAGCAAATTGTTCTGTTAATCTGCTTTAAAGGCTTCAAGAAAGATATAAATTCTGTTTTCTGAACTTGTTTTTAATCCCAACCCAATCTGATTATTTTAACAGTACAAATTATGAATTAAGTGAGCCTTTGCCATTGCATTAGAATATTTCTGGTTTTTACTTTTTCATTATAACTTGGATGATCAATTTTTGATAACTGGTGTAAGATTGGGGTAGCAAAGCTTCTCTACGCAATTCTGCACCTGATATTTGCAGAGACAGCATCCCGTGAACAGGGCAGCTATCTTCATTTCTCTTCGCTAGCCAATTAGTGGTCAGATCAGGAGGTCCCAATGGTTTAGGGAGGCGTAAATACTAACCGTCATTTCCATTCATTTGTATGCGGCTGCAGGTGCACTACCTTATTATGTATTCAGGCCCAAACCTGCCTCCCAAACAGGCCATAAATTAACTTCTTTTAGAGCTTGGGTCTCAGAGAAGCATTGCATCTTTGTTTGAATCCTCTTCACTGGCCCAAAGTTCACAAGGAAAAAACTGTCAGAACAATGGAAAGCAATCAATATTGTTGCAAAAAAACTTGGCGTCATACTGTAAAATGCACATAGACAAATGTATCAGATTTTACAGAGTAGTAAAGAGGTTGATGTACTGCGGCTCCGTCAGGCTTTGTCAGTTTGATAGCTTTTGGGTACCTTTTAACACCACCAACAGGGCCGTAAGAGTGGCTTGGATTGCTTTAAATGCTAAGTTGACATTTTTGGGTCCATATCTGCACTCTAGTTGAGAATTTATTCTTTCCACGCATTCATTTTCCTGGAGCCGTTTAGCCTTAGTGGGGTTGGCATTACCAGGATTATACAACAAACAAAAGCTTCTTTTTTTATAATACACACAAGACCATCAATTCATAAATCAAGAGGCATCTGATTCGATCACGGCACTGTTCAATGGTCAGACATCCTGCAGTGGCTTTTATCTGCGAGAAAGCGATACAAAGATGGCATCTCCCTTTCTAGTCATAAAATAAATGCATATCTGCATCTGCACAAGCTACTTAATATCTAGCGCTCATGTCCCCTTGTATCTCTGCCTGCAGAAGTTGTCCAGTGTTAAAATACGCCTGCTAAGTGTTTTGACCCCCTTGGGGACAACTTAACTATGTGTCAAATTAAGAGTGTAGGGGTGGCTTGCAGATAATAAAAACTGCCGTCTGAAGCATAAGATTTTTTTTTCCAACACACTGTCACTGGTCATGGTAATGTCTACGCTTGAGCTTGACAATGTACCAGCCTTGCAGGCCTCTATAATAATTTAATGCTTAGATTAAAACAGTATGGAATTCAAAAACCAGCCAAGGCAGAGTGTGTTCTGTGAATGTAAAAGTACAGAATAGCATTTCTGCCTCTAACCTATGATTTTCAGCCAATGCTTGTACACAGTGTAACATTCGCCCTATGGCCATACTTGCTTTTGCTTTCACTGTCAAAGAAGTATAGCCAGGGAAATGTTTCCAATCCCTCGTCCTTTACGCCACACACCACAGACTTACTGGAGTGGTATAAAATCCCCTGCAAATCTGTGAGTGATTTGAAGAGGCTCATCAATACACCACACACACAATTTCTCTCTCATCCTAAGCATTTTTTTGGTTGTTAACCAGCCACAGAGAAAAGGGCCTGGAATTAATTTGATAATCCCCATCATCATGTTGGTAAATAATAGGTGCTGTGGTACAATCTACGCTTGGCTTTACAAACTAAGGGAGTTGAGCAGTGTTGATTTTTTGCAGCTGCCTCACAACATGTTTTTCAAATTCTTTGTTGGCAGCAGATTATTCTTTATCACAAAATCAGGGTGCATTTGTACTTTCTATTCCACAGATCTACAAAAGGCCCCCTTATTTTCCAGTCATATTGCAGGGGTGTGATAGAAGACACAAATCACTGTTGCACTGAAACCCTTCCACTAAAATGCCGTGCTCAAATCAGTTGACCTTGTTCCACACTATCTATCTATCTATATCTATATATATCTATATATATCTATATCTATATATATATATATATATATAAATAATAGTATGTTCAAATCCCTGTTGTACCCATAACAAAATGAGCTGTTTTAAAAAGCACCTGTGTGTTTCTTTCCACTTAAAATGCCTCCAAACAGGATCAGAAAACTAATTGTCCTTTCCATCAAGGAAAGCTGAAGTCTCCATCTAAACTGTTACCTCCGTTTCCTGCAGGGGGTTGTGAAAGCTTGTGTCAAAACCTTTGTATCCCAGCTCTTTATGAGACAGGACAGCTAAAGTGTTGAGAGGCGTGGACCTCGAGGACCTTTCCTCGGCCATGTGCTTTCTTTTTATTTTCAGCCTTGGCTTTTTCTTTTGTGACATTCCAGCCAGAGAAAGGGCCCCATCAGACCAACCTGTCTCCCTCCTAACAGCATGATAACTCTGGTCTTTGGGACCTTAGAAAAACCAAGGGCTTTATTGTAGCAGTGGGTGATATTTTGCCCACAGGAATGTTGATATAGTGCAGTAGGTGGTCTGCTTCATCTTTTTTGTAAATAATTAAAGTACTATTTAAAAAGACAGAAAAAGTACAAAATATATTTATATGAACTGAAATATTTTAGACTACCCTGTCTACAGCGTTACACCAAGGAACCACCCACCCATCAAAAATTGCAGGGGGGAAAAACATGCCCAAAAAATTTAGCATCAACTCTAGTCTCTGAAGATGTTTGTGTGATGCTTAACATGTCAGCATCCAGCAGTGGGGATAAACAATCATTCAATTTCAGGATACGTTTAAAAATCTTCATTTTGACCAGCTGTGTGAGAATTCAGAATTCTCTTCTTCTGTAGTTCTATAAAGGCTCAACAATCATTTTAAACAGCAGTTGCAAGGCATTTTAGATGACTTTGTATTTTGAGCTAAAACAGGTTTTAAGTCAGCTTAACACACACACACACACACACACACACCTTTTTAGAATGATCAAGTCATACCATCACTAGATATCATTTAATAATTATACTCATCCCAGTTGCTTTAAGATGAAGAGCACTGGCAGAGATCAATAGAGCAGTGATGGTGTAGTTTGCAGACTACGAGTGTAAAATTAGGTGATTGCACATAGCTAGTATAATGTCAGACAGTGCATCATTGTTACATGGTGAATCTGAATTAGTTCATTCAATCTGAATTTGTCAAAGTTAAACAATGATGAACGGTGTTTGTAGCACATGTGAGAGCACCTTTAGTGTGTTTTTAAAATAGCTGCCTGGTAATTTGCTGTCCAGTGACTAATTCAATAATCAAGTAATTATTTCAGCTCTACAGAAAAAAAAACAAAAAACAAAAAAACATGCTTTTGTGCCAGCTTCAGGTGAAGAGAAAAAGTGAAGCAGTGACCCTGCATTTCTGTAAGTGATTGGTAGCCATGGAAACCATCAACTTAGCTGGAATTGCAATCAATTTGCTGCATCCTAAGTGCAATTCCAAACTGCAAAGGAGTTTAATAACAGCAATTATTATCCATAGCTGTACTGATTCCATTATACTTTCATTAAAGAAAAAAGCACAGATTTCTCTCAATCGTGCTAATGTCCACTGGAACATGAAAAATAAATTGCAACCCATCCACAGCCTTCAAAGCCTTGTCGTGCATCCACTGAGAGAAAAAATGAATTCAACATTTGAAAAATGTCTGAAGGTTGACCTTGAGCATTATGTGCAACGTACAGTGGTATGCCTAATCATGACAGAAAAAGTAAATTAAGACATAAAAAGGTATTTATTCACTCTGTAATTCAACGTTGCTGCATTCAGACCAGGGGCGAAAAGTATTTGGGCTCAGTTGAACAGTGAAGGTCCCACTATAAGGAAAATTCACAGTTCAAGCAATGAGTTCAAATTGATAAAATGTTACCTTGAGCAAAGGGAAGAAAAATAAATTAATCGCACCCACTTAAATTCTTAGCTCAAAAGATGTTAACAATAGAGATGTGAACACATGTGACTGACAGGGATTTTTTTTTTTTTTAAGTCTTTGAAGAGAGGTTATCCAAAGTGATACAGCAGTGAAAGCCTTCACTGTACATAACATGGGCCATGAAGCTGTACCTACCATCAAGCTAACCTTATGAAGACATTGAAGAGCCCATGTCTCCATTCATACTCTATGACAAATTGGATTTTCTCCTGGCTTGCAATCATGTCCAAAAAGGAAAGAAATCAAATCAAATAAATGGAACTGCCGATGGGAAGACATTCACCGGATGAAAAACTACACTACATCAACGGGATGATCCCTGAGATTGGGATCACTTCAAAAGAATGCAATGGCCATATTAAGATAAGGTCTACATGTAAAGCACAGTGATATGATACAATATAACAGAAAGAAATGTGCTGGCACAAAATGTTGGACTTACACTTAAAACGTATGATAGCATGAGTCCCCATATAGACAGGATCCTCTGAAGACCTCTGATAAATACAGCAGAGGGTTCATGACGGGTAAGTGTGCTGCCTGTTTTTGTGAATGACAAAAAGACTGAAACACTGGAAAATATTCACTGTCATTAGAAGGTATGGTGAAAAGACTGAAATACAGTGGATCAAAGTGTATCCTGCCAGTTTCCATTTTTATTCCCACAAGCTAGCACTATGTCAACGTGATTCTTTCCCCTAGATAACCAATTCAATCAATACGTAGCAATGTGTCTCATATTCAGTGCACCATCTCTCTACAATGGACTTCAAGATAACAACAGCTTCAAGGAAGGTAAGGACAGAACTTTTCTATTTTCATACAGTCCTGTCCCATCAGGTATCGCACCAGATGCTAAGTTCAACTGCTGTTATATTAAATATAACCTAGATTATATTCCACAAGGAGCAGCCGTTAGCTGAATCAAAATGGATGAGACGCAGTGAAAACAAAGTGCAGGTTGACATAACCGTTTAGTCAGAAAGCATCAAATGTCCCCTAGAGTTTCCCCTGGTGGAGGAAGTCAAGGTTTTTACTGTTGGTAGAGGAAACCATGCATGTGTGAGTGCTGTGTGTGTGAGAGAGAGAGAGAGAGAGAGAGAGAGAGAGAGAGAGAGAGAGAGAGAGAGAGAGAGAGAGAGAGAGA
>JAOWBC010000935.1:7870954-7882442 GCA_028566105.1 Hypoplectrus providencianus | reverse complement strand
ACCTCTTTACCTTTTTATAAATAATGAACTAATTCGTTTTTATGTATAAGTATTGATTTTTAAAAACAGTAGAGTGCTAGCTAAAGTACTTGCCCTTAACTTATGCTACAAAGGCTACTCATTACCCAAATGGTTATTGTAAATCTTTCAACCTTTTCTTAAGAGAGGAAACAAGCAAAGAACTAAATGCATTTTATACAAACTATTTTTCAATAGAAGTATTGACTTTTCAAACAGTAGACTGCAGACACTCATGCCACTGGCCTCTCATGCAATTGCACTATTTATACTTATTCATTTTTAGTTTGTACATTTGTTTGTTGTACAGTTGTTTAGGGATATTTTTTTTAAGTGCTGATATACTTTTCAATGTTGTGTATGGTGTGCTTCTTGTTTTAACTTTTGCTACACAGTCATTTCCCAGTTTGGGATCATTAAAGTCAATCATTCTGCCTTTATCAGAACATAACAACAGGCTAAGTTAGCAGCTTGCATTAGCATACTGCAGCTATTGTTTGTAAAACAGCCAGATATTTCCCTCAGGAGAACAGACATAAAAGGAGAATGAATATTGGACTTACATTCGGGTGAACAGAGACATGACTCCTACACTTGCTCATGCTGATCCACATCTGCTGGATGTAACTGTAGAGAACACATTTGACAACATTTGCCAAGCTAACAGTATGCCAATATTAAACATATTACTGCTTTAACAACAGACCTTTCTCACAGCAGTCTTGTCAGAAAAGAAAAAGCACAGGTGTCACTCATCACACTAACGATGTCTCTTTGTATTCCAGAGTCCCAGTGAGAGTGACAGTGAAGCATGCACTGCAGCAGGACCCTGAAATCAAAGCAGATAGATGGAATCCTGCCATCGTTAAATTCATTGTTTACACCTGGACTTTTTGTCACAAGTTAAAATTTCCGCTATGAAAATGGCCTGTAACAGGAGCTTGCACTGAATTATGACTCGCTGGTTTTAATTTCTAAGCTCATTACCATGCACAGAAATGGTTGATGCATTATTTAATTATGATTATGTGAATAAACAAAACATGGGTTAGCTGATCAAATAGTATATAATGTCCTTTATTCAATATTAATCTCTCTGCTTTGAAAGATCTTTGCCACACATGCACAGGGGAACAATGTCAAATTCATGTATTGTGCCCTTATCAACCCTTACTTCAGCTGCTGGCTACATAATGCTGGTTGTCCAACGGTTTGCAGGTAGCCATGTGTATCATTGCAAGAAGATCAGCCAACAGGAAGACAGTTTTTGCAGAGATTCTTGACAAGATACACTTTTTCCCCACCCTGTCACACATGCAGCATGGCAGCCACTTCCTCAGCAATTAAAAGCTTTCCCACAAACAACACTACATTATTTATCACCATGACAGGCATCCACAACTGTGAAGCTCTCTCTTTAAGTTTGGTGTGAAAATGTCCACAAAAAAGTTTAGATGAAACGGCTTCAGACCATACCCAAATCACACTACATTACTGTAACTCTGTCTTAACAAAAGGCAAAACAATAAAATAATAAAATGCCTGTACTCATACGCTCTCTCATAATGGTCAGAATATAATGCTAATTGTTGGACACGATTTCCAATTGTGTGACCCTGTAGACCAAAGCTGGAATTCCTTCTTGGGCCAGTATCAAGAAAAAATTTTAATTCTCAACACTTAAATCCCATAAACCTTTAATTGTTTTTCCTTGTTGAGTGTCGTTTAATACAGTTGGATACATTCGTGGCTCCAAAGGGTCATCATCCATTTACAGAAACATACAATAAAGTGCAAAGCAAAAAAACTAGTTCTACCCATGTTCAAAAATATAATAAAGAAAAGAACGTAAAATTGATTTATTACTAGCTGAATTGAGAAAGCAAACTACATTTAGGGCTGATCTGACATTATAAAGAGCATTAAAACAAAGCATCAGCTGAGTTCCTATTTATCATCCTCTAATAAAAGAAATATGTCACTGCACTCTGCTCTTAACTGCTGCCCTTGAAAAAATGAAGCAACTTAGCAGATAAACTGAGTAGCAATGCTCACAATTGCTGCAGGGGTCTCAAAAATTTTTGTATAGTTAACTGGACCACTTCAGGTGATTGGCAATAACTTAGCAATTCATATTATCATGTCCAAGTCCTAAATTTTCAAATTAAATCAATCAAAACCACTTTATTAATCCCCAATGGGAAATTCATTTGTCTGACTTAGCTCTGTAGATTGAACAGCCTGATAGCTGTAGGGAAAAAAAGATCTTTTGAATCTCTCTGTCCTGCAGCGGAGCGAGAGGAGCCTTCCACTGCAAATGACCAAATACTAACATAACAAGTTCTCAAAAATCCTTATGAATAAGTTATTTGATTCTACCCTTAAATATGATCGACATATGCATTCCCAAATTAGTGCTTCTATATCTGACGACATAACTAAATCAATCTTTGGTCACATGATGTTGTATAGGCAACAAAGATACTTGGATAAGGTTAGAATAGAAAGTACAAGGCTAGGCGTAGCAAAGTTGAAAGTAAAATAAAATAATTTAGCGAGATAATGTAGGTGACATAATGCCTGACATAGCTCAGATGGGTAAAACATGACAGTTTTGTAATGTCTTGTGTCTGATTGTTCCATCCACCAACCCCACAACCACCCACAATCCAAAGTGGACCATGCTGTTCTTTATACTCTATAACCTATAACCTCACTTCAGGCTTTGTCTTTACAATACATATATTTACAGTTATTGTGGGTTTTTTTATTTTTGGCTGATTGGTATTTTTTCCAGCTCCCTGGATATTATTTGTTTCATTCAAATAGAAAGAAAGCAGGACATATCTCTGTGCTTAAATTAAATGCATTGCTTTTCAACAACAACAAAAATGGATCCAATACCTCTTGAATGTGAATGTTCCTTGAATGTAATTATCAAATACAGTCTCAAATGTAAGGACAATGAGAAAATGCTGCACACAAAGTGCTGCCAAATATAAATTAACCAGCTTGACCCTTCCTTTTCTGACCAGTGACCACAACACTTTTTCCCCAACCATTGCACAAGCTGTTACTATCCTCATTGCAGCTAACCTCACCTGATGTGACTCATGGTGCATTCAAAGCTCCTGACTTTGTGAACATTTCAAGGCAACTGTAATCGTAGCTTTAGGACCCTAATTTCAGCTGTCACATCTACTAAGGTCAGATAACAGCTCTAAAAGCTCTTCAAAGTGATGCAGGCTGCAATTTCCTTTGAATGTAATGTTACCTAAACTTAAAAAGAAGATGAAAGCAATAAATTGTTCGTAAAAAGCAACCATGTCTGGTAAGCTATCAACAATCTATATCAAACAATCATATAACGACCAGCCCTCACACATTGATGTCAACTGACACTCGACTTACATCACACCCGCTATTTATCACACAGTGAAACTACATAAAAGTATTTTTAAAAAATGTGCATGTGTTATACAAATTTGCTGTTTTTCTTACTTTTTTTTCATTGATCAATGTTCCTTTCATGTGTTGTCCAATTGATGAATACATGATTCAGAAGAGGAATCCAGTCTTGGTCTTAAGGGGGGGGGGGGTAAATATTTTAAGCAGTACATGTATTAACCATGTGAAAATGGTTAGTTTTGCAATACAGGACACTTTTCTACCAAACCCAACTATCATACTTTTAGTCCTACATCAGGGATAAATACCACAGAAAACTTTAGGTTACAGTTCACTAGTTATTACGGAATGGGTACAATTGATTTTTTTTTTTCTCCATGTCTGGATTGACATGACTTTTCTGTGAACATTCATGCCCCCAAGAGGCAGAAGCTGATTGATTTTGACGACCCCATGACCTTGCTTCTGATGCAACCCTCCACATCAAGATTTTTGTGGTAAGATCATTTACTTCTCAAACTCTTAAATCCCCCGAACCTTTAATTGTTCTTTCTTGTTGAGTGCCATTTATTACAATTGACCGAACATGCAGTCCCTCAGCTGCAGCCACAGTCATCACAATAGTATTCCATTACTCTCTGTCTAGCCTTGTTGAATGAAAACCACCAAATATGATGTACAATTCTTTCTGTGCATCTCGTGGGATGTTATCATTTTTAAGGCTGAATTTTGATGGATTTTTTTGGGCAATACATAAGACAGAGATGGACAATTCCAACTTTCACTCTGCCAATAAGGCCAAATCATGGAATTTGTGATTACTTCAGGCAATTTCTTTATAATACTTTTAACTCCATTTACCTAATTAGTGTCCAAGTAGTATGAGATCAGAAATGCAAGTCCCCTTATAGCAATTGTGTGGTTGCCTAGCAGTGATGTATTTTGAAAAATCAAAATTGACTTTAAAAAATCACTTCCACTACAAAGGTCCTTACTAAATTGCAATTGGCCAGTGTCAGCTAAGTCATGTTTACGTGAATGGCACAAAGTACTATATACCAGATAGCTATAATCCATTCATTTTGACATCTCAAACACAGTTGTTTCTAACAGCATTGGTCACCACAGCATGACATTTGGCTGCCTTTGCTAATGTTATTAGTTACACCTGTAGCCTTGGACAGCATCTCACAGTGGCCCCCACAACAGGTTAATTGGTGTATATTTTTGCTCAAAATACACCAATTAACCTATTCAGCTACAGCTTTAACTACACTAAATTGGTCCATTTCAAAAGGTTAATGAAATGAACAAATTAAATGAAGCCATGGCCTTAAGTACAAGCAAAGTTGAGAAAAGAAACTACTTGGGGAAAAAACTGTGAAGATTTGAATCCACATTTGTTGACACTAAGTGTTCTCAAACAAAGACTATTGCTGAGGGATCGTGATAGGCAGGTATAAAAATACAAAATGCTGAAGCTGCCTAGCATCGAGCTGAGATATTTTTTTCCTTCCTCCCTTTCTTGTTTCAATCTCTTGTCTTTTTCAGCGTTTGGCTGAGTCAGACCTCCCACATAAAAGTGGCTTATTGTCAAAGTAAGAGGGGTGTTATAGGGTGGATAAGAGGGAGGTAGAAGTAAAGATATAAATGGTGAAAGGATTTAGTCAGTATCAGCTCTCTGAAAGCAGCCTGGATCACTTTCTGCCTTGCTGAAATTACTTCTTACACAGTGACCTTGCTCCTTCCTGCTGTACTCTGGGGTCCTCAGCCATAAAAAAAAGTTTTGAAGTATGGGTCAAAGGACAGATCAACCGCACCTAGCTGACCAGTCACCTGTCAGTCCTTCTCTTTCCTTTGCAATGCCATGAAAACAATGCAAATTCAATCACAGCCATGCCACTTCAGAGCTGCTAGATCTGAGTCATGAGTTAACAGGCAGCAGCTTCTATCCCAGTGGGCATTTAATACATTTCATTTTGAGTAACAGCTCATATCAAATTTGATAAGCATGGCGCATTGCTGCCTGAAATGGAGTGCATAATCCTGTAAACAGGACACAGACCGAGAATTCTGGTTTTATCAGCATGCTGTGTCCTCTTCCAAGGTTCTTCCTGAGCCTAAAAATACTTTACTTTCCGATCATAATGACAAACACACCACGTATTGCTTATTGCACTTGAATGCTTCTTAGTCTAATACATTTAGCTTTTACATGTACTTGTGTGGGTGTCAGCATTAGTTGTGTATAAGCATGTGGGTGTATTAATGATATCTTACTTGTACAGTATTACAGTATGTCTGCGTGTGGCTGACAGATTAACTAAATGTCGACTGGAGTTGGCTCACTTATAGTTTATTAGCAGCATGAACCACACAATGCATAACCAATTTGCCTGATTCACCAAAAATACTCATAATCTGAATAACTACAGAGGTTTGTGTAAATTCTGCCAAGAATGGATCCCCTGCAGCAATATTTGTAAGAGAATTACATTGAGAATTCTGGTCTGCTGTCTTACATATTTGCCCTACAAGGACTCCATTATGTCTTAAAAGAATGACAGCAGTAGCTTATTTTTTCTCCCTTAATATCATATGATATGGAGCTCAGTATTTTGCTCAAAGACATATAAACAGTGCACTGTTGCACAAGTGACACTTATGTGTCAGGTGTTTTAAAGTTTATCATTTCAAGGACTAAAGCCAGCTCCTTGAAACGAAAGGCCAGGATTTTGTCCTTACATGAGGGAAAGTGCTTAATGCTAATAAGTAGCTTGCCGGAAACCGACAGTTTCGGACAGAATAAAACATTCCTTGACTATCTTGCGATTTAAATTCTCCCTGAACAAACGAAGTGCAGTTCTGCTCTTGAGCAGGATTCTGGAGGTGGGAGCAAGACCTACGATCTCTGGCTTGGGCGTCAGGGCAACCAGCAAGCGGCGCTTCATCCCCAGCTCAACCCTCGGTGCCGCTATAGCTGAACATGTCCATAGAGGATCGAGTTACATGACGCCCCATCTTTAAGCCCCAGTCAGTGCGCCGTTAGCCGCAGGACAACAGAGGATAGGATAGGATACAGGCTGCCAGGAGAGTAAAGGCTCCACACACATGTAAGTGAGTATTTTTGTACAGGTTTCGCTCGAACAAATGTTTCTAAAAATTTTAGAACATGGCTAGTAAGAACTTTAGCTGAATAGTGGCCTTTGTATTAGCTTCATTGAGCTAATGAGAGGAAAATATTCTCAGACGCAGTGGGTCACTAAGCAACAAAGTGAGGATTTTTAAAGCTTTCAGTGCCTCTATTCAATTGTAAAGTATTTTCTGTTTACTGTAAGCAACCACTGTGGGCGTTTTGATCCAAACCAGCAATACTATTCAACTTCTTTACCGTCGCCTGTTGCTTTCTCGCTCCATGATGAGATGGGAACGGAGGAGGAGGAGGAGTTAAGAAAAGCGGATTGTCCCAAGTGCCTTGGCGACTTTATTCAAAATACTACCAAACCTGACTAAATTTACCGACATGAATCATGCACATAATGAAGCAAAGTGTTAATTTGCTTAAGCAAGTGTTAAATAGGGGCGTACACAACCGACATTTTTGATTATTTTGTAAAAGAACTGCACGATAAAATGACAACCTGTTTTTATTAGCTAGCTGTGGTCACTGCAAAGCTCACGCATGACTTTACCAACGATTATTTTCGGACACAAATGCCACCTTAAAGCTGACGGGTTTTGGGCTGAAGTCCACAGCGGTACAAAAGCTAATGAATTCCTTGGGCCTTCCGTGAATCATTACAAGTCACTGGATATATGCAACCAAAACACTGAATCCCCTCTGCTCCCGCTTTATCATAGAAACTGTCTCCCTGTAAAACATTTAAACCAGCACTGTGCTACATGTCCCTGAAAGCAACACCTATTTACTGTAATATCACTAAACTGTAGAAATCCACTCATAGATAGCTCACAGAGATTGCTAAAGATAAAGACCCTTTTTGAATAGTATGTGAATGTGTTTGCATTCATAATCACATAGTCTCTGGTTTAATTTTCCATCAAAAGAAGACAAATAATATCCCAGGTTAAGATAAATTAAATACAGAGTAACCAAACTGTATTTATGAAGCCCATTCATTGGTTTGAAAGTTATAAACATGAATGTAGGAAATGCAATTTAAACAACGTAAACAAACCAGTGCTGTGGTGATCCTTCTGCCACATGCACTGGAGCTATTCTAAGAGTCTCTATAGGGCTTTTAATTGTCTTACCAATCTCCTTTAATCGTGTAGTGTCATGTCATGCGTGGAACAAAGCCACTTGTAAAGTCAAGTGTGACGTTCATAAGATGGGAGTTGAGAGACCTGCCACCACTGACATTAGCATAAGTCAAATACATAACTACCTTTGTATGTAATTATTAGTTTCTACAGGCGTGACGTGTGAAGGCTTTCAGCGCTATTCACAGAGTATGATGCTTCATGAGTCAAGCATGTGGTGAACACACCTTAATGGCCACATATTAGTTGTACTTCAGGATATTTTGTTGGAAAATTTCCCTATTCACAAACGTTTTGTAGAAAAAAAGACTTTGTAGATTAATGAGAAAAAAGATTGGCCGATTAATTTATGATTAAAATATTTTTTGCAGCCCTGTCATGATGCAAGCAGGTCTTAGGTTAGTTTTAAAATGACTAATAGGAATGTGAGCCTGAACATGATTATTAATCATAAGGATGTTCTTTAGGGATGACATATGGCTATATTTATCAGTCAGGACTAAAATCGATATTCATATTTAATGCCAGCTATAGACATGCAAGCCTATTGCAAATCCACTGCCAAATGCTCTAAATGAAGTCCCAGGAAAATAAATTAACAGGTGTTAATCCATCAATAAGAGCATTAGTCAAATATAAAGGAACTAACAACCTACAGTAGATGTGTGCTACACAGACTTGCTGCTCCATTGCACCGGGGACTCAGTAAATAGCCTCCAGTTCTTCAGCACAATGGTTATTCTGTGATATTATGGTGAAGCATTCTCAAAAGATAAACATGGCCCTGACGGGGTGGAAGTAAATCCGTCTTCCCTTTCATGTTGACCTTTTGAAAAGAGGGTTTAAGAAGTTGGGTAAGAGGAGAATGATAATTTCCAACCTTACTTCCTGTTTGTATCAAATGTGTTGTGGAGGCTAATAATGATGAGCAAATTGCCGCCCTGATATTTGGTCTCTGATTGTTAAGAAAAATACATTCCACATTGTGTTGTTCTTTGCAGGCCTTGAAAAGGGGAAGAGTTGGAATTTGCTGTTAATGGAGAACAATAACATTTACGTGAAGTTTTAAAATGATAGAAACAATGGGTGAGTATTCATTTTTTATTGTTTTATTACAGCCAAACACAACTAATCAACTGATGTGTTATGATTTATGTTAGAAAGTACATGTTAGGGAAATGTTTTTTGTGAACAAGATTTATCAAGGTGAGCATTGCTGTTTTTTCATTGCAAATATCATATTTTCTCTATTTCCTGTTTCTAATATAACAGGCTAAGTTTTAATGTCTCCTAGTACGAGTTAAATTTAGATGAAATACTATCATAATAAACAAGACAAAACAGGAATAATTGCCTCCTCTCATTGACAAACCTTGATATTTTTAATCTCAATATCTGAAATGAGCATTTTTTGCAAAGGGTTTGGTGTAGACAGTTCAGTGTCCGTCTTTGCTGGCTATGCGGCCGTATTTGGCTCCTGCTGTGAGATTCTCTCTACCAGTGTAAGAGGCACTGGATTCAGTTCAAGGCTTATGGACTGCCAATGTTGCCATATCTGATAATGTTGCCATATACTTGATTGTTTGTTTGTCCCCAAAGAGATTTATTTGTCCAACTGTCAAGCATGAAGCCAAACTGGTGATGCCAGCTTCTTTCTTTAATGCTGCAATCTGTGGCCACTGTCAAGACTGGCATGTTGACCATGTACTAAAGTACTACCAACTGTAATGTGCAGGTCTGGGCAGTGGAGCATTATCTTCCAGTCTTGGTGGTATAAAACTTAATATTTCAATTTAACATCACTCTTTAAAATAAAAAACTGTATTGACAAGGAAACAACTTAATATGAAATTGGAACATGCACAAATGCAAACAGAGCTAAGCACACATACAAGCCACACTCTGGTGGGGCCCCTCATTATGTTCACTGAGGCGGGGCAATGAAAATGATACAGTTACCTGCATAGGACCAGTGGCGAACAAGAAAAAAAAACAACCTGCTGAGACCCTAGAGTCATTGGCTTGTTTACAACCTTTGTTCAAACAACAAAACGCCTAAGTGCAAAAAGTGCTTTGGACCTTGTGCACGCCCTATTAGGTGTTAGTCACAGTTGGCGAGCATTGGAAATTGCTTCATTTTTGTCCAGATGACGTTGGGCTGGCCCATCCTCACTAACAAGCCACTCTGGAGTTACTCGATTGTGGGGCTTATGCAGGGTCCAGCAAGCAAACTGTGGAGGGCCTGGTTCTTTTATCCTTTCCTCCTGATACCCATTCACTTCTCTTGTGCAACCCACCACTGACCTCAAAGGCAAAAAAGGAAACATTGCTATTCTAAAGGCAAACATTGCATGTTTTTTTTTCCTACTGATAAAAAAAAATCGGATGCTATGTGATTTCAATATAGTAAGGTCTGTTAAGCACCAGCCAGCCTTAGCTAAGCCTAAAGGTTGAGATGTGTGGCTCTCTCCATCCTTCCTTAATGCTTATTTCCATGTCATTGTAAACACAAAGAAATACTTTAAAACAGTGAGGGAAACTAAATGTTTGGATGCATATTAATGAAAGTAAAACTAAATAGGGTTATTTCATAGAACAAATAAGGTTACGTCCAAACAGTTTCCTGTCTCACTATCTCTGCACATACTGATAAAGACCCTGTCTTCATCACCTTTCTTCACCTCTATCTCTCCCATGCCTGCTTCTCCCTGCGTCCACTCCTTTACTCTGGCCGGCCCTGTCACTGAAATATGTGACGGCTTGCAGATACACAGCGTGCCTTGCAGGCGGTGGAGCGTCTCCAGGCCAAACTGAAGGAGCGGGGGGAGGTGCCCACAGAGGAGAAGCTCAGCCTGCTCAAATCAGTGCTCCAGAGCCCCCTCTTTCACCAGATCCTGGCCTTGCAGAAGTCTGTCCAGCATCTACCGGTAAACTGAAAATTAATTCATGGTATTTTTGTATGTGTAGACCCAGGTATCCATAGTTATACAATAAAGACACATATGGGACATTTTTTTATAATCGATTTAATTTATTTTTAATTAACTTGTAAACAATAAAGTATTCATTGTTGTTACCTAAGTAGACCTGTGACACTAAAAACATGATAAAATATAATGACAATACTACACTCAAACGAGTTGTGCCGAGTTCCCATGGTGCTTAGCCCCATGAAAGGTCATTAAGAGGTTGCAAGGTTATGGTCATTTAGGGCTCAGCAATATTAGGATATGAATATAAGCTGCCAAAATGCCAGATGGCAGCATCACACTTTGTGAGCACAGAAGTCATCAGGTTAGATGAGAAATAAGTTCTAATTTGTCTATTTTTATTATCATCATGGTGGATGTGGTGTGGCTGAGCAGTAATATAAAGTGACAGTCATAGTTTTTGTGTTTGTGTACAGAAGTGCCTGCTCCCTGCAGACACAAACACCCATGGCTTAGCTGGTGACATTTGATGCTAAGACAGTAACTGGCCTAGACAATGTGTTACACTAAAAGCATTCTTCCAATTGTGTATTGCATCAGGAACAATGGATTGAACATGCATGTTGGAAAAAATCCCATCACAATAGATTTTAACATCGGTGATTGATTATACTGTTACTCAAAGAATTTAGTTTTTTTTTTGTTTCTTATTTTGGCTATACATTTCCTCTTACCTTAGAACAAGAACAATAAGAATAAGATGAAATTGTGGATACAAACAATAATAAGAGGGGTGTAATTGGTACATTGCTTCCAGCATGATGCCCTAAACAGTGGAGGGAAAAAAA
>JAOWBC010000935.1:7836236-7870310 GCA_028566105.1 Hypoplectrus providencianus | reverse complement strand
TAAATACTAACTAACTACCTATAACATCATTAAGAGGAGGGTGAAACTGAAATTCTATGTGAATCACAGTGAGTTGGAATATTACTCATATTCTATACAATTTCTACTGTTGTTATCTTTCTTGTTTCCTGAGTGACTTCAGTAATTCTGCTTTTGGTTCATACACACCCTTACTCCTTAAAATCTCCATTCCCAAATTGCTGTCAGGGTTCACACGAGCCAGATATAATATGGGAACACAAGCAGAGATAGTTGGCCTAAGTCAGGAACTCTTTTTTTTTCCATTGAGAATAGAACATTTGAGTGGAAGGAAAGAGCTCTTAAGTCACAGTGGAAAGGGGCCAGGGTAAGCGTTTGAGAAATAGAGACGAAAATATGTGAGCTATGCAGTGGGAGGCAGGGATGCTAGAGTTTTTTAGCCCTTGTGGAATTTAGATTATAAAAGCCCTGCTGGCATTTTTGTGTGCTGGCGATTTAGCTTATTTCAAAAGAGCTCCATTCCTGTTATGTGTGCTGATGCATGTGTTTGTTAAACTAAGCAAAATTTATCAAGCAGCCATTCATCATAAATTCCCTTTAGATCTTAAAATGGAAACATTCCATGTTGTAAAAACGGTAAAGAGACGTATTTCAGCCACTGCAACAAGTCAATGTTTGTTTTTATAGAGCTTCTAAACCCAACTGCACTTGTTTGGCCCCCTTAAGCAGAACCAATTTGGAGAGAGGGTGCGTTTTGTGTTTTGTTGTGAGAAAAGTGCCAGACACATAAACACACACACTGTCCATCTTCTGGCTCTGCTAGTTAGGCCTTGCACAGACCATGTCGCTATGGCGACGAGGCCCTACTCTCCAATGAGAAAGAGGCCGCCGTGTGAAGTGGGGCAGAAACAATTTCTTAAATGTGCAAGAACCAAACTGGAACTTTAATCCTCTTAGCCAGGCCCCAGCTAACAAAGCTCATGCATGAGGACAGCAACTTAGCAGCATGCTACGCTAAGTTAGCCCGGCCCATAGGGTTTTGTTTGCAGCGTGCAGCACTAATGTGTCCTATCCAATGAAGTTTTGTTTCTCAGAACTAATCCGGGACTGTATTTAAAGGAGGCATACTTTACTATATATGTTTCCTCAGCTCAAAGTTGTGCAGATAACTTCCCAAAATGCAAATGCACAAGTTCACAAGGACAGCTTTAGCTTGGCAATGCCATATGCCAAATGAAGTGTTTATGAAATTATTGCTGTGTGTTATGTCCGTCCTTTTGAATCAGATGGTCATAAACATTATGCCCTTTGGCTAATGAAATTGGAAAAAAAACTGTTTTATGTAGTTGTCTCATTCATGTAATTCATCTGTCACACAAGTAAAGTCATTGCAGTAATTAAAACCCAAGCATATTAAGGCATCCAGATGGCCAGCGATGCTTTCCCCCCACCGTGATAGAAATATTGTATTTGGAGCCTAGTCATTGTTGGAACATCAGCTAAGAGCCATTATACCCTGAAGGATTAGGCTGTCATAGATCCAGCTAATCATGGTGGGATAACAAACTAGCTGCCATCCCAGTGGTTTCAGACACCCAGACTTCAGGGTTTTGGTGTCTAAAATTAAGCTAAATGTTTACCTCCACAGTTGGAATGAGTCATTATGTTTTTCTGTTTGAACTTCTAATGTCTTTTGTTGGATTACTGCCAGCAATGGCTACTCTCAACGGGAGTATTTTCACAGAAATTCAAAGCTGTTATGCAGCCACAAATGGAACACCTAACAAAAAACATCTTATCTATCATTGAGGTATTTACCTCAAAATTACAGGTCATAATAATCTGTCAGTGCAACATCTATGATTTTTTCACTTAAATTACAACATGTTTATTATTTCTTTTCTGTTCAAGGGGAGTGCCCCAGCAACACGTGGGAGTGACCTTGGCGATGATGTAGCAGCAGTCAAGCCAAATGGAGGCCATTTGTCCTACTCAGACACAGCTACTGCGCTTATCAATGGCAAGACTTCATCTGAAGAATTTGAACATGTTATTCAATCCATGGCACAGGTACAGACAACTGTATAGCCAAAGCAATCGTGCTGTTTGTACACTGCTTTTGAGTTCAATACCAGTGTAGTAACATAATCTAATACGTGACATTGTGCTGCTAGTCAACTGTTGAGTCTCCAGGGGATTTAGTGCCTGATTATTTTAGGTTTTCGTGATTTAAATGCCAGACACAAATCAGCACCTCATCTCTAAATAGGTAGATAACCTTGATTAGTTCTCTCTTAACGAAATCCAAATATCCAAAGACTGTCAAAGACAAGAAGTAGGGGCTGCACACTGCGTTCTTTCTCTTGAGGCACTTCAAATAGACTTCAAAAAGCTGCCTGCAGCTTTGATGTAAGAGTGAATCAGCAGGGGGCATATATATATAAAAATATATACAGTATCTTATATATATATATATTTGTGTGTGTGTGTGTGTGTGTGTGTGATTCAGGGGCGTTATGTGACACATGTGGACCTGCAGAAGCCTGTGTCAGGAGGTCTTGGCTTCAGCGTGGTCGGCCTCAAAAGTGAGAACCGTGGAGAGCTTGGCATTTTCATCCAGGAAATTCAACCAGGAAGTGTGGCTGACTGGTAAGTAGCAATCTATGTTTAATCATTCAAAGGCTTTAGATTTAAAGTCCACATTTCAGAAAGTTGGTCCATCATTGGTAGATTGTTAAAGCCCCACTGCACTTGACACTTTGGGGTTTTTATGTTTATGTACATTTGACATGACAATATGACCTTGTATATGTGCACAGTTTGTCACAAAATAGGTGTTTTCACATTCTGTTATTAAAATGGGAGATGTCTGTGCACCTTCCTAAAATCTGCAAGCCAGACTTAAGCTGGGCAAGCTAAATTAGCTATGTCACAACATAAAAAAAACAAACCTAAATAAACTAAATAAATAAACATAAACACACCTGAGGAAGAAACACATAACAATAATTTGATACTTGAGGCAGATTTAGTGAAACTCTCAGAGGCTCTGACCTCATTTACTATACTATGCCCCTCTCACCATGTTCCTCCATGCTTCTCTCCACTGCAGTGATGGAAAGCTCAAAGAAGCTGACCAGATCTTAGCCATCAATGGCCAGCCCCTGGACCAGACAGTAACCCACCAGCAGGCTATTGGCATCCTGCAGAGTGCTTCAGAGAGGGTGCAGCTTACAGTGGCGAGAGGACCAATACCTCAGCTAACCAGTCCTGCAGTGTCCCGCACGCCCTCTGCCGCCAGCACACTGTCAGCCAACTCAAGCGCGGTATACATTGATTCACACACTAATGCCATGAATAAAAATTGCATTTGCACACACACTTTCTAATTTTGAGAACAAGAAAATGGTGCAAACTGGTCAAAATGTAGAATAGGTATGCACAGGTGCAGCAATCACTCAAAGCAGAATTTAGAATAGAAAATCCGGCATGGCAGTTTAGTGTTACTATAGCATTCACAACAGTCACACTTTATCAGAAAATAATGAAGCATTGCTACAACATTATATGTTATTCTTATTTTACAATAGATAAGATTATGCTTAATTTAACAAAGCATCTGTATTTTTCATCTGATGAGTTTTATGTCTGAAAAAATAGAAGTTCCTGTGTGCAGGAGTTTATTTATTCTTTTTGTTTTTTCTTTTTCACCATGTCTAGTGGCAGCACGTAGAAACAATTGAGCTGGTCAATGATGGAACTGGTCTCGGCTTCGGTATTGTGGGAGGAAAAACCACTGGTGTTATCGTCAAAACCATCCTTCCTGGAGGCATAGCTGATCAGGTGACGCCATTAACACATCCACATTTGGGAATATGCTATCAGAGGTCTTTTTACTGTTAGTATTTGTTTTTACTCTGTTTTCCATAAAAAGTGTTTTTTTTTTGTTTTTTTTTCGTATTTGAGGAAACTTTCAATGTTCTAGAGAAATGGTGCTTGTCACTTTGGTATTATAAGAATTGCAAGCAAGCACATAATTAACTGTCACTCTCATCTTTTGTTTGGCACTGATAGTGTCATTATGGGTTTGTTTTTTAAGCTACACAGACTAAACAGTTTTTGTACCTCAGGATGGTCGCCTGCGCAGCGGGGACCACATTCTGAGAATTGGAGACACTGACCTGGTCGGCATGGGCAGTGAACAGGTGGCCCAGGTCCTCCGGCAGTGCGGCAACAGGGTGAAGCTAGTGGTGACCAGGGGTCCTGTGGAGGAGAGTCCCTCTGTCTCTGCTGTCATGCCTGTGGTGCTCAGCACTGTCAGTGAACAGGTGAGACGGGCTGTTTCACTCTAAACCAAAAATATGGCAGACGTTTGACACAAATTCTTGCAAAATGGAATTCAAGTCAGTCATTATCAAGAGAGGTTCAGGGGCCAGATACATAAGCAGTATATGTACAAAAGCTATCCATATGCCATTTCCCATTCTTAAAAATCAAAATCATGATACATCACATAGTTAGAGCAAAGCTTCAGGTGTTATGATGTGGAGATTGAATATAAGTGGAAAAACAGGCAGCATTGTTTTTAGGTTGTTTGCTTTTTTTAATTATTATTTTTGAATTCCACAAAGCATTCTGTAAAACATCCATCAAAGGCACATTTCAAACATAATTATTCAAAATAAATTGAGGGATACATTTTATTATTTTATTTATTTTATTATTTATTACTTTCAACCTGAGTACTAACCTGAGTCTTTTATAACATCCATTTAATAATTATAAGGTTTGAAATTTTATTGTGACAGATGTTTGCAGAAACATGATGTGTTCTTGGTATGAATGCTACAAATAGCCACAGCTGCACCAACCAGAGCCTCTTAGAAGCGCTCCAGTTGATAAAACAGAGCTTTTTCCTTATTCCTGACAGGTCTAATTAGTAGTGGAGTGGGAACTTGTGTTGATATGCTAGGGGATGTTTAAGGTTGTTTTCACATCCATTTATGGTTAACAGTGGGTGTGGAAATGAGGCAGATGAATGTTAGTGAGATTTATATAACAGAATAAGGCATACATGCAGTTTTACAAATCTGCCAAAAGAAATACATGTATATGTCTGTCTTTGTGTAGACAGTTTAAGCCGTGAATTTAAACAGACTTTTCATGTAAATGGCCCCAGGTCTTTCATCTCCAGCTTTATCCTTGATTACTCTTGACAGCCCTGAATACATAGAATTAAAGACAATAGCAGGTTACATCACCTGTGACTCATAGTTTGGAGAACAAATGTTGCTTCAAAAGCAGCACTTAAAAACAGCAATTTCATGGCTATTCCCAACACTCAGTCCTATTTAAACATTAATTGAAATTCTACTGACTCACTACATAAATAATATCATATTCTTTTGAATGAACACATTAGCTGTGTTTTTATGGTGACGCTGTTCAGAGCGCTCGTTATCAGAAAATGTATTTGAAGCCCAGGTGGTGCCATGACTCACCTTGCAGTTTTGAAATGAATCATCCTTCATATATATTTCATTATCGGTGTATGTTGACCTGTAATCCCAATTATTCCCAGGGCTATGAGGAAGAGGAGGATGAAGCATTTGATGTGAGCCTTACCAAGAACGCCCAGGGATTGGGGATCACTATTGCTGGCTATGTTGGAGATAAAAATTCAGGTGAGAAATGGCAGCTTGCTGTGTGTCTTACTGATGTTTTCATTATTTCAGTGCTTTGCCAAACACATTCAAGCTGCAATGATTAAACATTGGATGAAATTTGTGTTATGATGAACCTGGTATCTAGCTCCACAGGGTGTTTTAGCACCTTTTAGCTTAACGTTTTGTGTAAATAACACTAGACCTACATTCATCAGGTTCAAAGGAAAGACAGCTGTAAATGAATGATATATTGCTCTGTTTCTTTTCAATGTTACAGTTGTTTTTTGAATATGATCTTTATGTCAATGTCTGTTTTTAGCTTCAGCCAAAGTGTCATAAAAAGATTATAGTTTAAATTTAATTTTTATTGGCCTGTAAAATGTAGCAATCCGTTACAAATAGTATGCCATGGAGTCAGAGCCTTTTGTTACAAGCTGCTTATTCATTGAAATAAATACTAGAAGGACCTTGGCTTAAAAGTCTTTTTTTCAAGGTTAGTATAAGTGTGCTGTGTTCCTGCCATCATTGTTTATGACTTGTGGAATATTGTAACTATCCCGGACTTTTACCATCAAACTAAAACATCTGTTTACTTTTATCCTCAGGTCTGATTTAGTGTTGTGGTTCATGGCTATGTGCCTTCGATATTTAATTTTTTTGTTCTGACTCCTCAGAGCCCTCTGGCATTTTTGTAAAGAGCATAACAAAAGACAGTGCCGTAGACCAAGATGGCCGTATTCATGTTGGAGACCAGATAATAGCTGTAAGTACTCCAATTATGCTCTTTGTAGTTATTACTGCTTTCTCTGTCTTCATTTGCATGAGGTAAAATATGCACTGAATGTTTAATATAATCTATTATAGCGATCACATTTAGTCAATGGAGGGTAATTATGAGATGCATAATGAATAATTCACAGTTAACTGATAGTTCATAGTGTTTTTTTCTTGTGACTGTGAATATAAGGGTCTTGAATTAGCACACTGGGCAATTAAGTTTTTAATTTCATTACTGCAGGACATTAACAATGAAGTTAAACTGTGTGCAATTTCTTCCATCATTTGAAACATGAATTCAAGTTCTCACAAACTATGATGCATCAGTGTGTATGTTTGCCTGTGAGCTTTGTTGATAATGTGCTTTTGGACCTTGCTCTTTAAAACTTAAAACACTCAATTTGCTGTGAATTTGTGAAACAATACAATTTTGCCTGCCCTACATGGTCTAAATAAACAGGTTAATAGCTAAAATATATACTCGTGCAGCATTGTGTTTGAGCCTGCTGGTGTTAATAAGCACTAATGCAGTTTGTAATTTCACTCGATCAAACAAGAATTGAGATGACAATTAGACTCACTCACATTGTCGGCACAGGCTGTTTAATCCATGGCCTCCCAAATGATCGCCCTCTGCAGGTCGATGGTGTAAACATCCAGGGATACACCAATCAACAGGCCGTGGAAGTGCTCAGACACACAGGCCAGACAGTCCACCTTAAGCTGATCCGGCGCGGCTTCAGGCCTGAGGAGATCCCTCCTGCCGTAACCCCCAGTGTCACCATCCTGCCCCCTTCCACCACGATCCCCACTACCGCTATTGTAATGATGGAGCTGGAGCTGGAGAGGAAGAAGGCTGAGGAAGCTGCTCAAGGTAGGAGGGATGGAGTTAGATAAATTTAATGAGGATAGACAAAAACACATTCCTTGTTACTTATCACCCTGTCAAAAAAGGTGTCATTTGATGTGTAAATGTAGCTCAGACAGGCGTTTTCATTATGCAGTAACGAGTGACTCCAAATGGAAATGTTCAGTCACTTTCATCACTATAGTAAAATACAGAACTTTGTACAGCTGCATATGAAAAACACATAAATTCAACAACAGTCCAAACCAACATTGTGATTTATTATGGAATGATATGGCCCTTTACTGAATATGTAGCAGCTGTTTTCCGATACAGAAATATGTATATGTTCTTATTGAGGTTAAACTTGTAAAAGAAAATCTGAATTCAGAAAAATGAATTACTTTTCAGCTGTCAGAGGGTTTCTCCTTATGTTAGCAGCACAATGAGTACTCCCACGTTACTGGCTATCTTTCCCTAAGAAGCGAGGTAAATGCACACATTATTAATAATCACTGACAAGAGGACTTACCTGTTTTATCCATCTTTGAAGACACATGAAAACACTATAAAACAAACACTCTTCTCATTTATTATTATATTACACTAGCTGGGCTGACCCAGCAACATTTCTAAATGTCTTTCCTTTTACATTTTTATAATGTCAACTTCACTCAAGATAGACCGACTGTAAACAGAAATATTTTCGTCTCTCGCTGGACTGACAGGACCTCCAGGCCAGAACAGAGGCAAGAAACTTGCAAAGGTTGTCAGTAGTGAAAGATGGAGCTTCAAAGTAATTTTATGTGGCATTAAGATGTTTTGGCCCAAAAACCTACAAAAATCTAGCAAATGTGCAGAGGAGGCCAGGGTTTTCTTGGCTGCTGTGATACCTGTTGGAAAAAAAACAAAAACAAAACAAAAAGCAGTTAAAGTATTTTGCAATTTTCAGAAGAAGGTTATTCTGAGGTTATGTCCTGACAGCTCCCTTGTTAAAAACACAGAATAGTTTGGTGAGTTAGAAAATATTTAAGTTAACTTACTGGGCATGAAGTCATATTTTAGGTTTAGTGTACAAAGTTGCAATGTATCATTTCATGGTTTGGATAAACACAGGACATTTCACTATTCACTGAAATTGGTGTGTAGTCAGTGCAGATGTATGGAGTCTTTTTGCATACCAGGCTGGCTAGTATTCGTTTTATGTTAGCATTTAAAAGTTGTTGATGCACGGGGTAGATCATGGCTCTCTCAGGCGTATAGGTAGTACTTTCATGGGTGACCAATTAGGTGCCAATGGAACTCCAAATACTTAAACAGTGGCATTAAGTTGGATAAAAAAACAGTACTAGGATCATTAAACAGATATTTGATGTCCTTGAATGTTTTGAGTTTGGATAACATCAGCAAGACCATGTATTTTTCTGACCAGAAAGGAAGGTTTGGGCCAAAGAGATTCCTATATAAACATAGGCTCTCAATAAAAGTGCTAATTGGTATATAAAATGCTATTTTGGAATACAGATGTAAGTATCAAATCGAAATACACTGTCTTAAATAAATTCAGCATTGGTGTATATTTGCGTTATGTGTGTGTGTCTGTTTGTTAGTGGAAGGTAGATGACTTATCCAGTGGCTGTGTGCCTACACTGTCAACTGTCTGTGCCGCTGTCTGCTTCTGTCTGTCTGTCTTACCCTTCATTGTGTGTTTACAGTCACCACAGATGAAAAGCCTCTCCAGACAAAGAGTGAAGGATCTGATGTCAGCACAGCCACGGATCAGCTAACCGAAGACAAACATGGTAGGAGGTTGGGATTCTTCTTTAAGTACACCAGCTGAGATACTAGGCACACATCTGTCAGATAAGGGTTATTGTTGTCAGGAGCTAAAGCTTACTAGTTAAACACACAGTGAGGACAGACTGCGACTGAGATGGGTAAGATGGTCGTTTCAAAGACAGTGCAGTTTGTTTTTCTTTTATTTATTTTTTTTTACATTTTTAATAAGTACAGATATTTATTTATTTATTTATTTATTTATTTTATAGTTGGTCTGATATCAAAGACAACTTAAGTACTTTGTAAATAGTTAGCAATGTATGCTGCTTTGCTGGCTGTGAATGGTTTAATCATGATTTTGCCTTTTATGTTGTTTGTGCTTTTTGTATTGTGTTTTCCTAGGGATGAAGCTAACAGCCTTTGAAGAGGAGGAACTAATGAAGAAGTGGCTAGAGATTCTGGGTCCAAGTAATGAAGTTGTAGTAAGTTTTTCAAAGTGAATTCTTTCTCTCATGCATCAGATTACCACAATTCAGTTTCTGGCCAATTGCTATAAAATGATAAAAATTTCAGAACTGCTCTCTGAGTTGAGTTAATGACACACATGCACATGTTGAAAAAATAATGCCTTACATGCTGACTGAAATGTGATTTCTTCTTTCCAACACCAACAGGTGGCTCAGGTGGAGAAGTATAGTGAGAGCAGTGGCTTGGGAATCAGTCTCGAAGCAAACAGTGGGCATCATTACATCCGCTCGGTTCTACCTGAGGGACCTGTTGGCCGATGTGGCAAGCTGTTCAGTGGAGATGAACTACTTGAGGTGGGTGGTCCTGTGTGAAACAAAAAATAAATTACCCTAGTTTTTATCCTGGTTCTCTGTGTTAATTGTTCATTTATCATTTTGTTAGCCTCTATTTGGGAAAAAAAAGGAAAAAATATTTTTTCAGCAAACATGTAGGAATATTATAATTTAAGTACTTACCTTACTTTGAAATCACTGTCTTTTCTCTTCTTGTGAAATTGTTTTTTATTGTTGAATGAACTTTTGTAAATGCAGATTGCAGGTTGAATCACCAGTCAAACAAGGCTTAAGTGACTAGCTAGCAACCTGGCTCCTATAAAGCCAACTCCAATTTATGAGGTCGAGGTCATTAATTCCTTCCTTGTCCTCCTGATTTGATGCCAGGCAAGGGAGTTGTTTGGACCTAGGTGTCCGTTACAGTTCTTTATCACTTAAGGTCAAAGCCTGTCCACTCTTTAGCTGCCCAATCAAATGCAATGGCTTTGGTTTAAACGCTTCTTGTAATTAATTACAGAAGGCTTTCCCTTTCATGTTAAATTTGCCAGTTTTACCAATATAATTACAGATGTTGTGCTACATGATTTAACGGGTGAAAATGTGTTCAGAGTTGTGACTCCATCTGCATATCTTTTGGCTTGTTATGTAACTAGGCAACTGTTTTTGTGTTGTCTGCCACTCTCAGTCTTAGCTACTGTACTTACTTTTAAATGAAACTAACACCTTACTTTCTTTTCTTAGGTAAATGGTAGGTCCCTGATTGGGGAAACCCACAAGGAAGTAGTCAGAATCCTGAAGGAACTTCCACTTTGCGTATACATGACATGCTGTAGGCCTGCACCTCACCTGCAGACTGACATGGAAGGTGTCCCACCAGAACCAGATACTTTGTCCACAACATCCAAATTAAAGGTACTGCGTTTGTCCTGCTGAACCAAATGTAGTCACATTTATTGTTTCTGATATGTACATTTTTTCAACTGTCATTAGTCATTATTGATTATAATGTGTAAAGTATTGTTATGTTTAAGACAAAAAAGAACTAACGAAAGTGACTGAATGTTTGCGCTCAAGTCTAATAGCATTCTATTGCAGCAGATGATGCATATAAGAAGAGTGGGAAACTCCCTGCATCATCTTGACAAATAGTACTGTATCATGAAAAATGCTTCCCCGCCTCTGCATATCAGCAGTCTATATGATTGGAGAGCAGTACTCCTTAAGTCCTCCCCCTCCTTTATAACCCATCAACTGTTATTAGCCCAGCCTGGGCTGTCAATCGCTCCATTGGCTTTCCACATTGTCAACCATGATGGATTAAGACTTAGCAATAAGCAGGGGAGGCTGAGAGTTTATTAAGACCAATTCTCGTAATACCTCAGCAGTAGCAGCCAACAACATTTGCTAGAGATATGACACATCAAAAGCAGCTTCCCTTTGGGGTATGGGGTTTTCATCTCCCCAGCTTTATCTGTGATAATGTACCAAGGCCCTAGCATCCCAAAGATATTTTCCTTTTATCTACTGCCAGAAACCTGAGCCAGAAACACAACCTGAGGGTAGCAGCCTATAGGGTTGGGAGTAAAAGTGAGGAAGGCACGCTGCAACACACAGATTTGGGGCTTTTTCTCTGCAGAAACAAATAGACCTGAGCAGCGTACTGGTTGCCGAAGACTCAGAGGTGAACGCAGTGGCAGTGACACAGGAAAATGTGACAGAGGAGGTGCTAGGATCTCCTTTGGCCATGTGGGAGTTGGAGATTCAGAACATTGAGCTTGAAAAAGGAGAAGGGGGATTGGGATTCAGCATTCTGGACTACCAGGTGGGGAAATTCCTTGGATTTATATATATTACTGCAATTGTTAGTATTTTACAATAGTATATCTGTACCTTTAGGGATGTTACTGTATATGGCTTATGTCATAAACTTGACAGAAAGCAGAAAGAGAGTCATACAATGCCAGCCAAATACATTCAATTCCCTGTGAGTTCCAAATAGGTTCTAGGCTGTTAGTTTACCTCTTATCATCTTTTCACTGAACTTTACTGGACGGGCACTGCCACAGGACCCACTGGACTCCACCAAGACGGTGATTGTGATTCGCTCTCTGGTTCCCGGCGGTGTGGCCGAACAGGATGGCAGGCTGTTGCCAGGAGACCGACTTATGTATGTCAACACCACCAACCTCGAGAACGCCAGCCTGGAAGATGCTGTCCAGGCCTTGAAAGGAGCCAACCTCGGCACAGTCCAGATAGGAGTTGCCAAACCACTGCCAGTAAGAATTAGAATTAGTATTCTTTCTTTTGCTTGAAATTGACCTGAAAATTCAAAGTAGACTATGATTTCTTTGTTTCAAGACACAGTAGATGGATATCTGTTTGGCTTACTACGAGAATTATATTTGCTTTTTTGCTAAATTTGTGCAGCATGTCAGGGGTTTTCACTGCTTGCGTGTGAGGCTGTGAGTCATGTTTGCCTTATGTCATGTGACTTAGTATCCAGTCATGAGGGTTCAGCTTACGAAGGGCTTTAATTTTTCATGCAGGAAAAAGAGTGGAGGTGGCTGCATGGTTTAGCATTCCACCCACTGTTCATTCAGAGGAGGCGACCAGCCTAAAATGCTCTGCGCCCTTTTGTTTCATATATTATGTTATTGAATTTTCCAAGAGCACAGACCCTGTTATACATTTCAGCACATCGGGGCACCTGTCAAAATATTAGGTCTGTCCAACGGCATGTTCATCGCTCCAGGCACCTGTACCCTTTGTACGGGATGTTTCTCTCTGCAAAACTGCTGCATTCTTTCAGCTTTAGAGCTGCATTTCTCTTGTATTGAATCTGCCATTGGATTACACAGTGAGACCTCTGGGCTGCCAAGGTTAGCTGGATTACAGAGCTGTAGGAAGCCTCTGTGGAGTCATCCAACTCTCCTGCAGGACGTGGAATGTACTTCTGAGGGGTATTTTGTTGTATTGCCTCTCAAAATTGAGTCTGACAAGTGTAATCCTCCAGTATGCCGTGTTGGTTTTCTTCTATCTGTCTCAGCTATATGTTACACAAAATCAATATCCAGAGCTATCACTAAAGAATACATAAGAAATGTATGAGGGCTTTTTTCTTCAGTAAAATCATAGTAGAAAGAGTCATGAATGTGACGTATTAAGAAGTTTCTTAGCTTTAACACTTGTTTACCATAATCAATATCTAACTCTATAATTAGTGTTGTAAGAAAGATCAGTCACTTCTAACATCTTTTTTTCATTTCATACTTATTCATTTGTACTGGATTTGGTCATTAAAGAGTAAAACATCTAATAAAATGAAGCTGGAGACACTGAAAGAATTTCTCCACTTTCCTAGGGAATATGTGGATATTCCCACTCTCCACACCCATATGGTGAGCAAGAAATTACTTCATCATCCACCATCCATTCATTTGACTTCAACAATATTTTGGTTGAAGAAGCAGAGGAAGAAGGACTGACTGAGGGCATCGTTTACCGAGCAGAACCTGCATTGGTTAGTTAGCATTTGGGAAGAAAACTGAAAAATCAATCAGAACATTCTGAAAAATTGAAAAAAATTATACCTGTCATATTTGCTTCTGTTTTATTTCACCAAGACAGGTCTGTTTGTTTATAATCATTCATGTAGTTAGCTTTGATAAGCATTATTCTGACACATAGATGCCAATAATTAAATGCTACACGTGTTTTCAAGTTGTCCATGATTTATGGAAGCCCATATCTGCCATTGTGATGGAAAATGTAATTAATTATAATGACAAACTCAAAGTCATGAGTGTACTGAAAACGACTATCCCAACATAAAGGAACCTTCTCAAAACAATGACATCTCAAAATAATGACTCACTTATTTAGACACAGGAAGAATAATTCTCAAAACAATGGATTATTAAGAAAAAAACTGCTTAGTACCTGAAAACAACGCAAAATCTTCTTATATACTAATATTAAGATGTTATCTTAACATAATGACTCATTATAAAATAATGAGATAATTTCTCAAAATTTTGACCCAGTATCTTCAAAAATGTAGGAATTTCTAAAAATAAGTTAGTATATTTAAACAATGGATTTGTATCTCTTGATAAAAAGTTTCTCATAATGTCATGGTACTAAGTCATTCATTTGAATGACTAACTCCTAATTTTAACGCTCATGATTTTGAGATTCAAATACATTACTCTGTGATACTATGTCATTACTTTTGAGAAAGTGTTTCTTCATGACTTCTGGTGGAACTGAGCTTCCATAGTGATTGGGCAGTTCACTGCATTGTTTAATAATAAATGTCAATTATGTCCCAGTTGGTTACACTACCTCCATTCATTATCACAGATTGACACCAGCGAAGCAGACTTGTGTGATGAAAAGGTGTTAGATCACACTTACTCTGGGATGGAGGACGACACGTTCCAGACATCCATGATTGCTCTTCATGGTAGCAGCTGCAGCACAGACCTGGACTACCTGCACTCATCTACACCCAAGGTAAGCAACTGTTGTTCTTTTACAGATGAAGAAGAAGAAATTCTCCACTGCAACCAAAAACACAACTTGAAATTATTATCTTATTTCATTCAATACTACTGCATCAGCAACTGCCCTTTGTCACAATGTGCTATAGAGCATGTAGTCATTATTCTTTGTTTTCTGCTATCAAGAGCCAAAATGTCATGAGAACTGTTTTCTTTGTTAAAGCAGTAACACCATTAGTGACTTTGTTATTATATGAGGGTTGCAGCTGGGGCTTCTTTGGTTTCTGTGGGTGCCCAAGAGCATCAACTTCCCAAATGGTTATTAAATTATAAAGAAAATAAACAGAGAAGAGCAGGAGCCACACAAACTGCTTTCCCAAAGGTCACAGCTGACCTTATTTGTAGGGCCTTTCTAAGAAATTCATACTGTTATAGGGCAGCTGAGAGCAGCAGTCATGGTCAAGACAACTCAGGGCATTTTTATTGTGCTGGGGGATTTCACAAAACAGATTGCAAATGTTGGAGGAGGTTAGACAGCTCAGTCTTCTTGTGACGATGAGCTGTTTTTTCACGAAAGCTCTAGAGAGAGGCAACAAGTCTGTGGATAAATCTCAGACCTACTTCAGTGACAGTAAATGGTGGTCCAGCTTTTTCACCCTTGCCGAAAGAATCCGTGGTGATGTTTTTTGAAGAATATGAATGTTTTTTTTCTTCTTTCTTTCTTGCCCATACCTATAAAGGTCAACTGGGTGTTAAAGACCAAATGAGTGAGCCCACAAAGTCAGCCTCAGAGCCACTGTCAATAAAGCGGTGACAGCTCTTTTTCTCATGAGTGCATTGATAGATTGCAGCCGTACAACTTGCTTTTCTGGTGTCTAGCTTCAAAGAGAGTCATTCATGTGCACATGCAATGGTTCTCTCTTCAATACCTCTGAAAAAATATTTTAAAGTCTTTTTTAAGGCACTCTAGTCCAGCTCTCTGTACCCTTTTCAAATGATGCAACTGATTAGATGAACTTAACAGACGAATAACATAAATTCTTGCTATGAAATAGATTCAGTTTCAAAGTATTTTAAAATTCATGAACTTCATGGCTTCTTAAGCTTTATCTAGGTATGCCTGGAGTGTGACTGCCAAAAGTTGATGTCTGAATTGTTTTTATGATTGTGACTTTATGTCATATGTAATTAATTTTCCAGAGACGCTAAAGAGGGTTTCAGGAAACTGAACTAAATTACAAGTTACAAAATATACAAAAAACACTAGAAACTTAATTTGTTTAACTTCTGTCTGTTTTCATAATTGCAGAATAGGAATACCTGAGGTTGTCACAGCCCACTTCACCCTAAATTTATAGCACTACCTTATTAAAATGAAACCCCCTATTTCTTGTTCTACTCCACTTCTCGTGTCTGCTTATTGAGCCCCACTTGTATTTGCATATTTAAAGTTTTTTCAAAAGATTTATACTTCTGTTCTGGCTCCCAGAGGGAAGTGCTTGTTGAGATTCATCACTCCTCAGTCTGGTTCTAATAAAGTCTTAAATGCTGTTACAATAAAACTACATTTTGTGCATGGCAAGCTCAAGATCGCCAGTAATTTCTGCTGCTCTCTATTGGCCACTGATGGCTTTTCTATGGCTCATTACAAGGAGGGCGGGATGGCGACTGAGCAAGATGAATTCCCCCTGTTGGGCAATTGTCTAACTATCAGAGGGGAACATTCATTCAGCTGCTGTGCTTTGTTTTACCCCAGCTGACAGCTCGCCTGGACTTGTTGGATGAGCATCCCCGCTTTGCAGCAGCGTCCGGCCTTGCAGACAACACTCAAGCGTTCCCCCCGGAGAAGTCTGCCTCTTTCACTCCTCCGAGTTTGAGAGGTCACGTCCCGACTTTTAATGCCATACTAAGCAGTTCTGATCAGTTCTTGGCAAAGCACTCAACTCCAGAAGAACAAGTGGACTGCTCAAACTCGTACAGCCCGTTCGCTGAAATAGGGACCAGATCGTCTGTCCAGGATGAAGCCATGGAGTCTCTTCCCTATCAGAAGGAGCCACCACCAATGTCTTTTGAAGATATTGGAGAGATCAAGATTTTGATTAAGGTAAAATAATCTCAAGTCTCATTGGAGGATGGATTTTTCATAAAAATAGGAAAAGCAATAATTATTTAGTGATTGGCAGTCTGTGAACATCACAGATATGTCAAGGTGCATTAAAAAATAAAATAAAAAATCATCCTTGATCTTCTTCTCAATAGATTTTCTTCAGGTAACTTCTAACCTCTCCCCAGTCAGACGTGATACTCTTTTCAAACATTATGTACACAAACATCAAAGCTTTTTTGTTTTGAACTAATTTTCACAGCCAATTCACTGCACTCACTTTTTCTCTCGAGACCCCTTCTTTGTTTTGAATCCAACCCAATATTTTTCATTTATTTCGATGAATAACTGTTGAATTGTCACCTCAAGGACAAGGAGGTTGGTGTGAAAGAGTCAGCAGAAGATGATGACAAGGAAGTACTGACCTCCGGGAGCAATTTTGAAAGGACCATCACAGTTGTCAAGGGCAACTCCAGCCTTGGTTTGTATTAATTTTTTCATATTTTTTATTTGTTCTTTTATATTTTCTCCTTTTTCTTCATAGAAGTGTAAATGAGGTTGCAGGACTGAAAGGAGCATTGGCCTTTACTTTTGTGGCATTTTTTAATGAATGACAGATTTGAGTGAAATGATAGAGAAGAATTTTGGCTGTTTTCCAGTCTGAAAGGGTAATTTCATTGCTATACAGGGTATTTGCATTTCAAAACCTACCCATGGGGCTGCTACTGGCTCAGAGAAAACTAAGTTTAAGCTTCTAAAACAAATAGGTGTTATGAAGACACTGTTTATCCTCAGTGCCTTATTGAAATGAGTACCTCACTTTGCTTTTAAGTAATCTTTGAAGGCTTCTTTTTCATGCCGTATTCAGAGTTTCTACATAATACATTTGGGTTTTGTATTTGTAATGTTTTTACCACATGGAATTCATATCCAAATCCACTCCTAAATAGGACATACTGATGTTATTTTTATGATCTTTGCAAAGGAACCTCTGTACACTGCTATGTGTACTTTAGTGAAGAGTTTGAAAGTTTGAGATAGACTGGTCTCCAAATATATTATGCAACACTCTGAAGTTACTCCATGGAGAATTAATTGAAAGCCACATTTGAGAATACTGTTACAGTTTCTTGGATAATTTGATACATAAAGACATCTTCCTTTTTCAGAAGTGAAACCCCTACTGTGAATCAGATTCCTGTTAAGTATAAAATATCAATGAAACTACCGGTATATAGTTCTACTCTACCTTGAATTAATCCTGAAAATGTCTTTTGGTACATGAGCAGTTTAGTTATCAGTGATTCATCTTAAGTTTGAAACAATTTGTCCTAACTTATTTTTCTTTTTTTCATTTACCTCAAAGGGATGACTGTGAGTGCCATGAAAGATGGTCTGGGAATGCTGATCCGGAGTATAATCCATGGCGGGTCCATCAGCCGTGATGGACGTCTGGGTGTCGGTGATCTCATCCTGGCCATCAACGGAGAGCCCACTGCCAACCTGACCAATGCTCAGGCTCGCGCCATGCTAAGGCGACACTCCCTCATTGGACCAGACATGGGGTAAGAGAATGGGTTAGCAGCAGTGAGCACATGACTGTACATGTGTACACATATTATTATTTGCAAAGAAGTAAATTATTGTGCCACAAATTCCTTGACGAGTTATTAAATTGTTTAATACATGTACCAATATGACGAATGAAGCAATTCAAACATGGCATCAGTTTTAAAACCATACCATACCATTTTTCCCCCCCTAGGACTTGATTGGTAAAAACAAAATCTTTTTTTTTTTTTTTTTTGCTTAAATGAATAGATGTATAGAACAAGTATCTTAAATATTTGAAACTCATCTGATATAACTTTTTTTGAATTACAGTACATTATATAAATGTAGTTGGTTAACATCCTTCTGACATTGTTGTGAATTTACATCCTTCATTGCCAAGAAGTGATATTTCTTTTGAAAAGAGAGACCTTGTTCAGTCTGCATTTGCAATTTGCTGTACTCATGACGTTTCTCTTTATCACTCTCTGAACAAAAAACTACAAAAAGAGCAGACACAGTGTCAAAGCCCATTTAAATATAGTGAGGTGAATCACACAGTGTCTTAAACTCGATCTAAATGAGAAAATGTTAATTTAGGATTAGGAGTGTCAATTTCAATGGGCTGCTAAGGAGGGGTCAAGTCTGAATTTTGCTTTTACAAGCAGTAGGTGACAATTCCTGCAAAGTATAGCTTTAAATGTAAGACATACAGTGTGTTGATGTTAAAGTATACAGTTAGCGTATCAGATATGTACTTTTTAATATTTTATATTCTTTAGTTTATACCTGATTGTGAACGTCATTATACCGAGTGAATCCCAGCTTGAAATCTTCTCCAAACTCAAATCAGTGCTGGGAATGCAGTCAATGCAGTCAAATGAAGCATTCATTGAATCTAGAAGCAAAAGAACATTCTGTCACATAACTTGACTTCCTGTGAAAGTCATTAAAAGTGTGAGCATTTGTTTAAGAAATCGGTTGTGGTCTGCTTGCTGAACTAAACTTGGCAGTTTGTTAGCTCTGGTGCATAAAAGCCAACTCTTCACATTCTAGATCTGCTTGTGCACCTGAGGACGATCTGTGCCCATTCTATGTGTGAGTATGACTAACTTCCACGCTGGCGGTGTCAAGGCAAAAAGCTGCCATTTTTGGTTTCCTTCCTGTCATTCTCTCCATCTGCTGTCGGGCTTCATTGCAGTCTGCTAGCGAGCTTTATCCAGACACACAATTAGGCAGTCAGTTCTGTTTAGTGGAGAGTCAAAACAATGACGACTAAATTTAATAGGTAAATTTTTTGGAGTTTAATTGGAAAGGATGATGTTATTAATATCATTTAGCTACATTGATTAACATTTTAGTTGTGCTGTTAAACTGCACTGTGTATTAACCAAGGTATCGTTAAACATTTGTCTCAATAAACAGTGTCAGTACATCCTAACATGAATTATCAAACCAATATCTGGATAAATCTTGATTGACTGCATCATTAATTACTTAACTTGCTGCTTACCTTCATTTCCATGACTAACATGTTCAATTATTACTTCAATGTTCTGTTTACTTTTTCATAACTTATAAAACTGACTTTATAACACGCTGTATTTATATTAACAATTGGTCTTTAAGCTCCACTACGTCTCTCACTGCATGCTGTGATGCTCTCAACTGACTCATCCATTTCATTATTTCACTGAGATTCATTTTCTCTCTGTCTGCATGCTGTCATGTTTAAAAACCAAATCAACCCATCTGTTGAAGATCTGTCAGCTTCACTTAGATGTGTTAATGTGCCCTTCAGAATCAGCTTCACTCTGAATTGTTTGGAAATGGGACTTTAAGTGGGTGTCAGATTTTGTCAGCGAGCTTTTGGCTCATTTCTTAACATGAATTAGTAACCTGCTCATTAATTAATGATGGATACGCCCTTCAGACTTGTCACATGTTCACACAGTAGGTGACAGAAGATGTGATTTGTGTCAGACATTAATGAAGGCAAACATCTGTTTTGAACAGTCACATGTCAAGAGCTTGTATAGAATTCATTGCATGTTACCTTGGGCGAGTGATAGAGGGAATGCATTTGAGAAATAGTCCCTGCATTCTTGTGCTTACAGGGAAATTTGAGAGAAAAACAGGTTTCTAAATGTAAAAAAGCAAATGTAGATCTTCTGTTCGGTTAGAGAGGGGGAAGTTTATAGGGCCTCATACCTTTTGCACTTGAATGCCAGTTCTGTTCTATTTTTGTTTAAATTGCCATGTGAGTCCTTCGTAAAACAGGGGATAATTGCCACTGAGGGGGGTAATGGAGTGTCTTAATGTGGGGGATGCCAAGTTGTTTGCTTTTAAGAAATGTTTGACTCATTTGTGTGTGTGTGTGTCTGTATCTGTGTGTGTTTTCAGCATTACATATGTTCCAGCAGAGTACCTAGAGGAGTACAAGGCCAGCCTGGAGCAGCCTCAAGATGATGCTGAAGTCTTCCCTGAAACAGTTCCAGACCCTGTACCATATCCAAAGTATATTCTCCTTCTGTGTACCAGTAACTTATCATGTGATTACTTATGAAAACAGGTCGTATAAAATGTGCCCACATTTTACTCGTAAAGAAACCACTTATGGTTACACATTGTTTCAAGAAAAACACTGCAAAGCCAATGTATGGCTAGGCAGTGTTTACATACGTTTGGTAGCCAAGAGCATTTTTATTCTATGCCTTCGTTAGCTTATTCTTCTAGGCTGCTTTGTGTGTTACTATCACCAACTGTCAATCAGCAGTACAGCAAGTAACAACAATCAAAACATGGACCCCCTCATGAAAACATTGCTTTATGGTGCAACCAGTGGTCAGAAACTTCACAGAGTACCTTTGAGTCAAGTTATACAACATAGTATTTTGTTTTTTTGTCCCTAGAGCTTATTGTACCCCGGAAAATATTTGAATCTAACTTCTTGGAATTGTATGTAACTTTCCTTCCAATTTTACCTTTCCAGAGATATTCCAAGCCTCCCTGAACGGGAAGATGGAGAGGGAGAGGAGAGTGCATCTTACAGCAACTGGAACCAACCCAGGAAGTAAGTACCACTGTATCTATGCTTTAAATCTAATGCTGTGACCATGCCCATGACAGATATGGTTTGGACAGCAGCAAATATGTCAAGCAAAAAATGAAAGTTACAGTAACTAATAAGTACCATGCTCACAGCTTTAAAGGAAAAATGTTCAAATCCAGCATGTTTACCTTCCTCAGAGTTGAGCTCTTCCGAGCCCCAGGCAAGTCCCTGGGTATCAGTATCGTCGGGGGCCGTGGGATGGGCAGCCGGCTGAGCAATGGAGAGGTGATGAGGGGTATCTTTATAAAGCACATCCTGGAGGACAGTCCTGCTGGACAGAACGGGACCCTGAAGACTGGAGACAGAATTGTCGAAGTAAAGGGGCATTTCAGGTCATAGACAATATAAACTTGAGATCAAGGTTCCGAGTTCATGACATAGTGTTTTTGTATTAGGTGGACGGAGCAGATCTAAGAGATGCTAGCCACGAGGAGGCAGTGGAGGCCATACGCAGGGCAGGCAACCCTGTCTCCTTCTTGGTCCAGAGTATTATTCACAGGCCCAGGGTAAGTCCATTTAGCTAGTAACTACGGGTCACATTTCCCTCCACTTTCATGTCATGTATGAGTTCACCCATTCAGGGCACTTTCACAAACTACAAACTCCAGATTGCTTTTGATTGTTGAAAGACAGATTGTTGAAATCCTTTATGAAAGCAACAATACAAACTGTGTGGCATATTAAATATATAAGCATGTTTTGACCTCTAACTGTGTCACTTTTTGAAAATCACCACCTCAACACCGTCGTTTGTTGTTTGAAAGTGCCCTCAGGCTTTTAAAGCATGACTAAGTAGTTTCCTGCTGGGACTGCAACTGGTTTGGCTCCAGTGTCACATCTCCCATCAGTCAATCACTCGCATTGTCATCTGCAATATATTCCCAGTTGCTTTCCTTAACATTCTGGCTACTCATTAAGCGTTGTAGCAACTCATAATGTGATGTAGCACATGCAGAGGAAGGACACGACAAGGGACAAGTATTCATGTTAAAGGAGAACCATGCTCAACTGGTGACACTTTGTAATCAATATAGCTTTTATAATCAGGGGTCTAAGAGGGTGTTACAATAACTGCAGTGTTTTTGGCTATCAGCTGTTCTGTATTTAGAATCCCTAAAAACACTGTATGCAAAATGCCAAACACCACACAAAGTTCACAACTAGCTGGTAACAACAAAGGATTATTTAGCAGCTATTAGCTTACATAGCAGCAAGATATATTCCCCAGCAGTTAGTAAAGACATAACTAGGAAAGCCCATTTATGCCATTTTGATTTGGAAAAAAAGATCCTGCAAGTCATTAAAATGAGAATCTTGAGAAAATTATCAAAATAACAGTTTCAAGAAATGACTTATTAATCTTGAAATGAGAAACATTAAAATAATTATCACTAAATTTTGACAAGCATTATAATTGAGAGGTAAAATCTCAAAATAATATTTTTCTCTCTCACATCTATCTGCTAGCTAAATATTAAGCGAATGTTAGATCCTGTACATCATTATCACAGAGACTGGGGATGTCTGCAGGCAAAAAAGGCCACTCAACCTCACAAATGTGCACATTAACACAGCAGGTTCTGTTACCTTTGGACAGTGGCTGTCTGAGTGAACTTAAACAAACCACCTGCTGACTATAGCTTCATATATTATAAAGACATGAAAAAGAGAAGCAAGGAAGGAAGGTATATCCACCAAAATTCATTTCAAGATGTTAATACCCTCAGTTAAGTGTACTGCTACGACATATGAGTTGCCTCAAACCTGCATCTATGTTCCTCCGCACTGCTTTCTCAGCCTGAGTCAATATATAACCCAGCTCCATCGCCTGCTGTAGAGAAACACACCACCTCTTTGACATGCATGCCACATCACACACGTCAGGTAATCTGTCTCTCTTTTTGTCTCTCTCATTTCTGTTGCATCAGCTATCCATCACAGTTAATCTTAGAAGCACTCTCTCTCCTGACTCCCCTTTCTTCCTCACTGTCTCTCACACTGTGAGCTGAGTATTTCTTTTTAACTGCATCTTTGACTTTGATACACACATAATGTGTGTATTGACAGAAATGAAGACAAACTAGAATTGGAGGTTCTTTCTGGGAGAAAGAGAAGTGGGGAGTTTATTTTAATATCCAGACATCCTATTCTATTGTCTTTCACAAAGTAATCTAAATGTGACAATGACATGACCCACAATGATGTTTTTAATCAAAAGGGCAAAATCAATTTTGTCACAAGTATTTTAGAAACCCTCTGTGCTGAAGGTGTCCAATGCTGACATTCAATACTTATTCAGACTAGATTCTTAATGGAATTTCACCATGGGGGTTATTGAAATTTCATCACTATATCTTGTAAAAGAAGTCATCAAGTAAACAATAGAAAAGCAAAGAAGGAAAATCATTCCTACCTGTATGGCTAGACAGCTGTCAAAATATGCTCGAGACTGCCAAAAACCAAACAAATTCAGGAAGAAAACATCTTTTCAATTTACTCTGAAGTCACTGTTATTGAGTTGCAGCTCCACTGAAATTCATAACAATGGGCTGAACAGTTTGAAAAATATTATTTTGATTTGTTGGACCTCTAAGTGCTGTTGGCAGGTCAGTAATGCCGTTTTAAATGCAGCCACTGGGGTCCACCTAGAGAGTATAATAGCATATCCATGCTGTCTCCTTTTAAGTTTCAAATCCTTCTCTTGTAAGCAGTGAATAATCTCAACGTAGCCCGGAGGAATCTTTGAAACATTTTGTTAAAGTATTTCAGAGAAAGAGGCTTTGCTCTGATTTTTTTTTTGATGTAGAGGAATGGCTGTCCTCAAGGAAGCCACTTGCCTTAATGGTTACTCATTTAAATAAAACCGGAGGTGCCTCTGTCCTCCACACTCCCCCTTTTTTTCCCCCTCCCGGTTGGCCTCCAATTCAATTTTGTCAGAAAGGCTCAGCCATCATATTAAATATTCGTCATGTTGTCAGCTTGTCGGTCCTGTGTGTTGCTTTTAGAGGCCGCCCCTGCCCTTTCTGCAGCTAAATAGCCACCGCGGGTCAAGCCTTTGCTGCACTAATCAAACCCACTTAGCACCTGTCCTCCCTCAGGTTAGAGAGCTACCCCGTCTGTGTCCGTCTGCTTGTGTTTGGCTGTGTCTTTCACTTGACCTGCACTGCTTTGACATGTTAAAATTGTTTTACCAATGAACTATGTGGATAAAGAAGACAGAGAGAAAGCCTGCATGTATTTGTGTAGAGTGTTGGGTCAAACGTTAAAAATAATATGATTGTAGGCTACACACAGGATTACCACACCGGGGAATTTATCAGAATCAGGACAGCCAAGAATTCAAATTTGTAGCAGTTGCTCTAAATACAAGACTTTTATTTTCCTTTTTAGTAAACATGCTGAAAGCCCTGAGAGGCAAGTAGGGAAAAATAACATGATCCATTTTGTAAGTCTGTTTTCTTTCACGTGTGCATGATTTTGGAATTAGTGAAAAAAGGGTTCGCTTTTTCATCAATTATACATGGGAAAATGTTTGCCAGTTCAAAAAAAACAAACAAACGTTAATTCTGTAATACTCTTACTGGCCACAAGAAGCTGAAGTGTAACACCAGCCATTGTTGTAATGAGGACAAAGGTCACATTTTCATCTGGAGTTTCTTGAGAAATGATGGGTTACCTTGAAGAAATTAAGACATTAATGTTTTTAGTCCCATTTGGATCAGAGTGTCGTGGTGAATTTTCAACTTCTTGTGGTCAGAGTGAGTATTACAACAACGAATAAACAAAGAAATACCTGTCAAACTTTGTTTCCCTTGAATCTCAGAAAAAATATATTGGCAATACTTTTTTCCCAGTAAGGAGGATTTTCTCCTGTTTTAACAGAACACTGAGAAAAAGTATCTTGATTTGTTCTCGGCAGGTCATTTTCCCGACTTGTTTTCATCATGTTGTTAAGTCGTAAACACAAGAAAAAAAAAAATTTTCAATCAGACCAGCTATAAGTATCTAAAGGCCAGTAAAGTCAGGACTTGCCTCTCATAGCTTCCATACAAACCCCCTCTAGTCAGACATGAAAATTATTTTACTTTACTTACTTTTAACGCGCTTATTTTAAATCTGAATTTCCATCATATGTTGGCATACGTATCCATTCATATCTCTCTTTCTGTGTTTTGCCACATCCTACAGCTGCACCAAACAGTTAAAATCACAGTTGAGGCTTTTACTATAAGTGCATTTTATTTTCCTCCTGTCCCAGCATCGAAGGCACAATTTTACCCAATTATACCACAAACATGTCTCACTGCCAATGTAAAGAGGACAACTTGATAAGACAGTCTGCACTCAACTCAAATACTATTATGTGAAGAACACTTTTTCAAAATGCCAGACTTTCTGGCAAACCTTTTAAAGCTTGATCATTGGAGAGAAATGGTCAAGCTTGGAGGGACATGCGGAGCGGGTTAAGCTTTTTTTGCACAGCACATCAGTGTTTTGGCATGGCTAAGTGAGTGTGTGTGTGTCTGTGTGAGAGAGAATCTGATCTTGTCAAGTTTTAAGTTTGCTGAAGAAAACAAGCAAAAGTTTTTGTCTATTTAAGAAATCTGGATCCTCTTTCAGTTGTACAATTTCTAAACAGATGGCTTTTTATGATACAACATATGCTCCCTCATGACTTTCATCATTCACAACACTTTGTATAACCTATTAATATTTATGGGTTTATCTATGATACAGTACCTTTGAATGTATAGTGACATGTAAATATTAGGAATGAGCTCACTTTACATGACACAAATTCATTTAAAATTCCTTATTGTGAGTGTCTGGTGTGGTGATTTAGCCTTCTGTCTGTCTATACGCCACAGTCCTCCGTAACAGACTCCACTGAGGAGAGAACTGCAGCTCCAACAAGGGACAACAAGGACAAGGTTGGTGCTTCCAATTCCCCTTCACTGACAGCCTGTAGCAGTGGTTTGTATTTGTCATTGTTCCACTGTCAACCTTCACAATGTCTTGCTCCCCACAACAGTAACACGTTTGAAATATAAGAATTTCACCTGTATGTTGTCAAACTCTGCACTAGCACATGTCCATCAACGGTTATCTGTCTGAAAAGTGTTGTCCTCTAAAGTTGTTGCCCTTTGTCTCTTCTCTGTAGGAGGGTTACAGTCACAGTAGACTTTTCCTCCGCCTCTCCCCAACTAACCCTTTCACTCCTACCCCGTTTAAGGTTTGTGGGTCACTGTGTTGTGCTCTTCCCTTTCCCGTTCTGTGTATGCTTGTCAAGATATGTTCAACTACCATGCTACAGTTCATGTGTTGAATGTATTCTAACAAGCTGTACAAGCATACACTGGTACATGTCCCAATATCTCCTCCATCTGTCTGGATTCCTTTGTGCGTTTTTTGTGGAATCAGAACTTTTTTGGTTTTGTCTTTTGCTTTTGTTACTTCCTTTTCAAATGCAAAATGAATAGGAGCTCACTTCACTGAATGGGGGTGTCTCGTTAGTAAAAAGATTTTAAAAAACAAAAAACTAAGGTAATCAAAGGTGTGATTTGTTTTCAGGTAAGTGTATATATTATGGGTGGATATTTGATTTTAGGTACTAATTGTTTAATAATTTGAAATTACAACAGAAATTATTACAGAAGTTATTAAGTGTACCTTTTTAGCATCTGATCTAAACTGTTTTCTCTCCTGTGTTTCTGACGAAGAATAATCTTTGGAAGCTTTTGAAGAAATATTCCACATGTAAATCAAGGGACAATTTTGTGAGGAGGATAGTTTTTCTATTTTTTTTATGCCATTTGCCAAAACTGTCTTTGTGATCTAGACAGATGACACAAAGTGACACTTTTCTCTCACAACTGTTTGAAAACAAAATTAACAAGAAAGATGATTAATTCTTACCTTGTTTTCCAGCTGTTCTTTAGTCATAAACAAAGGAGAGAAAAACAATTTAGGAATGGATCACAATAATTAATTTTCTCACTTGCCTCTCATGGTTTCCATATACTACATTACATTTACTGACTCAGTAAACATAATTTTATCATAAATTATTGTCCCAATTCTGATTTGGGCCTCTGGTTCCTATATGGAACCATATCACATCATTATTTCTCAGCCTAAAACTAACAACCTGCTTAAACTGATGAAGCTGTTAATCTAAACCATGCATATGGCTTCTGTTGATTACAGCAGCAGCCCTTATATCCAGATGATTAGTACAAGACAAAGCTTGCTTCTTTCTTTTTACCTTTTCATTAATAAACTATTTTCCAACTCCATCTGTGGCGTGACAGCCGGTGAAGCGTGAAGCGGCGAAAGCATCACCCACCAGCGCTGTCCTCCCCCTGCCAGTGGTGCCCCATGTGGGAGAGACTGATACAGACACGCTGACAGAGATTCCTGGCAGACCTGCTGAGGCAGAGGAGGAGGAGGAGGAGGAGGTGGAGGATGAGTTTGGATACAGCTGGAGTGAGTTCACTTTCTGTTTTTACCAAGGATGCAATTATATATTCTGTTAGGATAACCTGTAAAAGATGTCCATTATGTTACATTTTTAATTTCCCACCACAGTAAGTCCTGCTTGTTCTTAATTGTTGTAGGGAATTTCACTTGTGAGACAAGTATGGGTATTTACTTGAATTATATACTCCTTACCTAAACGCACACACTAAATGGAGACAGGCAGATTCATTTACTTCCTGTGACATGCTTTATCACTGCCACTAGAGGTCCTCCAAGGTACATTTTGCTTCTCGCCTGCTCTTGATTCCATTCAGACTGCAATAAAACACACTGATTCACATGCTTGGGATGTCTTTACCTCAGAAAAACCTGAAGGACTCAGTGTCCCAATTAGCATCCTGCAGACGCTCTAATGTCAGTGCAGGATCCACTCACCGTTTCAAGGAGACTAGGTCACACAGTCAGTCACATTCAACTCAGGCAATCAGCATAAAGGACAGACTTCCAGCCTCCGAACACCTGGGACTGGGGTGAATATGTGTGTGTGTGTATGTATGAGTGTGTGTGAGAGACAGAGAGAGAGAGAGTGTTCCCATCCTGCGGGGATAAGATTGATGAGGTTGGGCCTGGGGAGGTGAGTTGTGGAGATTAGCACAGGACTGATGGTCCAACAGTGGCAGGGAGCCCGGAACAACAGGAGCCATTGGCCTGAACAGTGCCTATCTCACACACCAGAGACAGGAGAGGGGGGCAGAGAAAGAGAGGGGACTGGGGTGTGGAAGGGAGGGATAACAATAGAGACAAGATCGAGACAAAGAGATAAAAACAGAAGTCTGACATTTAAAACTTTTTACCATTTACTTTTTGTGCCTATGTATCTCTTCCAATCCAAACACCTGCCCCGTCCTTTGACGTGTACTGATATGGAAGCCCAGACTCAAGACAAATCTGGCCCAATTCAGCAGTATTGTCAGCTTACATCTGTCTGCCACGGCTTCACCTGCCTCTTTCAGAGAACATAATCCAGCGCTATGGCAGCCTCCCGGGTGTCCTACACATGATTGAGCTGGAGAAAGGCAAGACGGGCCTGGGTCTCAGTCTGGCAGGGAACAGGGACCGCTCTCGCATGAGTGTGTTCGTGGTGGGAATAGATCCCAACGGGGCGGCTGGCAGGGACGGACGTATGGTCGTGGGGGATGAGCTGCTCGAGGTGGGCTTCATATTGATTGTTGTTCTTGAACACAGTGTGCAGGAGATTTAAGTTATTTTCTCTAAAATTTAACATTTATATCAGTACTGTTCTGTTCTTTTGGTGTTGTACTGTCTTTTTTTTTAAGAAAAAGTGTATACAATTCTATATGTTTGTATCCTGGCAGATCAATGGGCAGGTGCTTTATGGCCACAGTCACCAGAATGCATCCTCCATCATCAAGAGCTCTCCATCCAAAGTCAAAATAATCTTTGTCAGGTAAAAAAAAAAACATATATATATACTAGAAAAAAAAAATCACATCTCCATCTTATTTTAGCCTCTATGAATATTCCCATGGCAACAACAACTCTCTTCTTACTCATGATGAAAACTGACATGAAAAGTTCATGTCTATTGTAATGTTATATAAAATTCAATAGAGGGAGCTATTGTAATTCAACAGAAGGATTCAGCTAAAAGGTGTCATCACCCATATTCATATATATATAGCTGACTTTCTCTCTCTCTCTTAACAAATATCTATAAAAAGAGAGAGAGAGAGAGTCTGCTACTGCAGTGTACAATTCAAACCCAATTTAGTACAGGAAGGAAATAGAGAAGCTCCCCATATCTGCAAAAAATGAAACTATTTTCTCATTACAATGAGAACTTTCTGAAAATAATGACTCAGCATCTCTTTTCTTTATTACAAACTATGTTTTCTTAGAGTTGTATGGAAATAAGTTTCCATACAGATAAGGAACACAGACAAATATATATTTTCTAAAAATGTCTAAGATTTTTAGAAATACAAATATATTTGAGCTGCATTTTAAGGCTACAGTTAATTGGAGAAGTTTTTAATTTACTGGTAGTATACAAGACTCAATGTTCACTTCTCGCACATTCTCACTGTAAAGATGAGTATGTAGTTTAAAGTGTAAACATAACAGTATGAAATATGGAATTGGGACATAGCAGTGAGACTCATTTGACCGTTGACCTTTCCTCAAAAAGTCCTTGTCATGATTTCAATACTTAACCTTCTACTTAACTTGCATCCCTTTCCTGACCCCCTGAAAGACACACTGTGATCAGCCCTGTGTAAATCACGGCTCCGCTGTCACAAAGCAGAGGAGCGACGATTTACGTGAGTTATGACTCTCTGAAACAGGAACACAGAGGCGCTGAACCAGATGGCTGTGGGACCTGTTAGAGAGCATGAGGGAGACACAGTGGAGCCCCACACTGAGGTAAAACTGCACTCATGGCCACACACACACACACGTTGCACAAATACATACAAGCATGACCCAGATGTCAGGGAGTGAAGTCTCAGCTGCATTAAAACTGTGAAGCTCACAATAACTATTATTCGTACTTTAACTTGACCAACGTTTAATTTAGCTTTTACACTGTGTCATGGCCCTAAATGGTTTTCATGTGTCATAGCTCATAAAAGAAAATAACATCCACATAATTGCTGATGGGGTTTTTTTTTTACTATTTCAATTTATTTTTTTTACTTTTTTCTTTTATTCTCTTAACTTTTCCATTGTATTTTTCTGTATGTTGTGTCTTTTGTTACTTCATGTCTTACTTTACGTTTGCTCCTTAAAATCTCTTTGTGTGGTCCTGGAGTTCCCAACCTCCCATGCCTGTGTGTAACTCCCAAGACAACCAAAAACCACACACACTCTCAGTACTGTACTCCCACAAGCCAACAGACACGAACACAAGTTTTGAGTTTACTACTACTAACTACTGCCTGCTCCGTCACAGCTAGAAACAACTGCTGCTAATGGTGACGCTGATACTTCAAAACATGTGCATCATGTCATAAACATGAAGGTGAGATACACTGAACCCCATTTATCACATCAAACACACACAGGACGATTCTGTTCTTTTGAAATACGGAAATAAAGACAATAATAGAGAGGAAGCCTTGGAAGCATTGCAGTAATGAGGGAGGTGTACACAAAAAAAAGCCAGTGGGGTATGACAGAGAAAGAGCACACAAGAGCAGTCAAGTCTGACAAGCTGTCAGGAAAGAGAAAAGAGTCAGAAAACTGTCAAAAAAAGGTGAAGAAACAAAACAACACTTGCATGGGAGAAAAGCAATTCCAATAGGATGAAAAGGCATAGTTCATTCAAATCATAAAACTGATTGTTAACACCTTTTGGGTTTCTACTTTCTTACCATGCAGACTTTTTTAGTTTAATTTACCAGCTTATTAAGATGATGGTCACATATCTCATATTTTTACCTGATGAAACAGAAAACATCTATGACTACATTCAACAAGAGGTAATCTGGAACACATATTGTTTTGCAGTCCCAGTGAACTGACCCTTTAAAAAGAAATAAATGAAAAGAGAAAACAGAGCAGTTTGTGACTATCCATATGGTGTATAAAGCGACAGGGACGGCAGTGTAAATGCAGCAGCATCTGGGTAGCTCACTGATTTAAATACACAAGCACAAAAATCCCTGCTGGGAACAAAAGATCAGATGTGTGAAGGATGTTAGGAGAAGCTGTGGCTAATTAACTTTAGGGAGATAATTGTCAAGAGCAGTGATTTGATAGGTAGCTGGTGCAGCTCTATTATCTACCACATGTTAAAGCTGCATGCTGTGTTCAGATGTACTGTTATAACTGGCACCATTGCACTCATTTTCATCAATAGGAGGACGGAGGACTTGGCATAGATTTTGTGGAGGGAAACACTGAGAGTGGAGTTGAGATTCAGAGCATATCTGAAGTGACAGGACACACAGACAAAGTATGTAACACACTGCACTTACTGTTTTGTATGCATTCTAAGGATGCTTTCTAATTGGAATTGTGATGTGCTCCATGCAGGAGGGCTGCATGAAACCAGGGGACAAACTCTTGGCTGTAAATGGTGAATCCATACAAGGCTACACTGTAGAAAAGGTACAAAATCTTAGGAAATAAACATCACATTGTATTTCGTAGAAGGGCCAAATTTGCTCGAGACCCCTTGTCTTTAATTTTGTTGTTTTAACAAGAATTGCTTAGAAAACAACTGTGGAAAGACAAGAGTCTGATGAGTAATTCTACTGTGTTTTAGGTCAGTTCTCTATTGAGAAATGCCAAAGGTCCAGTGAAGCTAACCTTCTCTACAAATAAGACCCCCTCCTCCTTCTCCCCTCAGTCAACCTGCATGGATGAAGATAGCTCGGATGATGTCCTTTCGGGCCTACCCAGCATGCCTATAGTCGCCACAACAACCTTGGTTGAACCAGAGGTGGAAGCAGTCATGAGTGAGTCCCATTAGAGAAGTTTGACTTCTAACTCAGAATAGTAAACAATGGATCAATCCGCTTACCATATGCTCTTCTTATTTAAGGCCAGAGTCGCTCGTCAACTCCTTCCACTCTGACCTGTGACCCGGCGACCTGTCCCATCATCCCCGGCTGTGAGACCACCATCGACATCTCCAAGGGCCGCACAGGCCTGGGCCTTAGCATCGTGGGAGGCTGTGACACTCTGCTGGTAAGACGCAACAAATATTTATTAATATTTGTTTATAGGGCTGCATTACTTGACTAGAGTGAGTTAAAAATGTCCTGATATTCTATCATTCACGTCACACAATTCAGGGCAAATAGTCCTTTTAAATATACTGTTATTTTGTATTAAAGGTTATACTGTACTTTTAGTTTCCGCCCATCATGCCACCCACTGAGAATCTTTAGTGGTGGTGTAAACCAGGTTCAAAATAGCTGTGGTGGCTCAGGAATGTAGGAAATGATGTTGTCACAGTCTTCCTACTCCTCCTCCTGCTGCAGTCCTCTCCTCAGCCCATCTATTCTGTCTGCTCAGTCAGGCTTGGGGGAGCAGCTCTTTGTCTGGCCTCGGCCACAGTAGACAATATCCAGCCCTGGAATGTAACCTCTGAACCCCAAATGACACTCACACTGGAACGCAGAGAAAACACACTGGAATTCAGGAACATATATGCTCCAAATGAGAAGAGAAATAATGTCAGTCTGCTGTCGAATGCAAAGAAAAGTTTAAATTATTCTCTCGGCCAAATGGTCCGTGTATGATTCATATTTTTCTCATATATTTACTGTCCTGTTTGAACCCGCCCCCTATAAATCATGATTGCTCTCATTCCATCACTCTGGCTGCCTGTTCATCTTTACCTCTGTTTTCATTTTCTCTCTTTCTGCTCTCATTCTAGGGGGCAATCATCATCCATGAAGTATATGAAGAAGGGGCAGCCTCCAAGGATGGCAGGCTTTGGGCAGGAGACCAAATCCTGGAGGTGCGGTGCCGTATAATGAGCATCACGTACTGTTTGACCTAGATTAAAAAAAGGCTTAACTCACTTAAATAACTGATATGTGACAGCCTGAGGAACTTTAACATGAAAGCTTGGGTTCCCAAGTTCAGTCAAGAGTCACAGATTGTGATACATTTGTTGATGTACATCTCTTCTATACCTCATGTAAAATCATTATGTCGCAGGAAAAAAAAGTCAAGAGAGGGTAACCACTTGTATTAATCCTATACTTATTATGTGGAGAGACAAGTTAAGTATCCCAGCTCAACTTGGATTTGCCCTCTGTTTGACCTCATGCTTTGTCACAGAGGGAGGTGCAGGGGTGGAGCTCAGGAGTTTTGTTATGGTAGCTCAATCAGTAGACCTGAATTCAAAGGCACACATGCATGCACGCACACATACACACACCCTTATGACTTAATTGCCCTCTCCTATTCATTTCTGTCCTCAAGCCAAGCTGTTGTGTTTAGAAAATAGGGTCAGAGAGGAAAAGTGAAAAGAGTGGTTTCCCAGTCCACAGCAGTGCCATTAGCTGCTTTGGGAAAAAATCCTTTGCAAGTCCATGGAGAAAACTAATGGGGTATTTCCCCCCTTTAATGTGGTAAAAGAAGCTGGACGTCAATCCGTAAACTGACCACTCAAGACTTTTGTGGAAAGTCTGCTTTCCTTTAGTTTAATCTTAAGCGTTGTAACATTTTGAATATTATGATCCAGTTGTTAGATACCTCAGCAGTTTCTGAAGAAGAAATTGGACCTCAGCAGTTACAGGAACATTCATTTTCAGCATTAAATTACACTGTTAGCACTTTTTATAGCCCTGTGCTGCATTTACTTCATATCAGGATCACAAGGTTTTACTACTTTGAAATTCAAATGTATCTTAAATAAAGTACAGCAGATATGTCTAGTTTTTATAAGTACAGTAAAGTGCATTTTGTAAATATGAACAAAAGTTCAAATGTTTA
>JAOWBC010000935.1:7807349-7831107 GCA_028566105.1 Hypoplectrus providencianus | reverse complement strand
ACACACACACACACACACACACACACACACACACACACACACACACACACACACACACACACACACACACCTCATGCTGTTCTAAATAGATAAACCTTCAGACACAGTTAGATAATCTGCAGGTGAATATGTACTGTATTCTTAACATTATCTGCGTACAAAGTTTTAACCCGTAAAGAACATTCGAACGTACTCGCGGCAGACTTTGAAGTCCCATAAATCTTGTCTCCTTCATCCAGCACTACCACCATGCTATCGGATTATCTTGCAAGTCTACTGTGCCATAAAAGTGTGTGGGTGTGCATGTGTTTTTTGTGCACACTAGGTGGTAGCAGGTGGTGACACCACTGTTACAGGCCCCACTCAGGAGCAGACAGCCGGAGGCCTTACACCCAGTTGCATCTTCCAGGATGACCTGGGGTATGAACAAGTTACTTCACAGACTTTACTTTTTTTAACGTTTGCGAAGTGAATTTCGTCTGCATAGTTAACTGTCTCTGTCTGTCCATTAGTCCACCTCAGTATAAGACCATAAATCTTGAAAGAGGACCAGATGGACTGGGTTTCAGTATCGTGGGAGGGTACGGCAGCCCACATGGGGACTTACCAATCTACGTTAAAACTGTTTTTGGAAAGGTATGTAGCATATTTTCAATTTGATATTTGCAGTATTGACACCTTGCATGTCAGTAATGAAAAGTATTTGTATGTGTGTGCTTAGGGGGCAGCGGCGGAGGACGGCCGCCTGAAGAGAGGAGACCAGATAATGGCTGTCAATGGGCAGACTCTGGAAGGAGTCACTCATGAAGAAGCTGTTGGCATCCTGAAAAGGACCAAAGGAACTGTCACACTCACTGTGCTATCATAGACGCATGCAAGCTTGCACCGTTTTCACTACTTTTTCTCACTTATCACAGCGATTATCTTCTATAAAGAAGGAAACTTTACATTTCCAAGTGTGCTGGCAGGGCTGGCAGTTTGAGAACTCAAACTGGCATAATTCACAATTGAAAGACTTAAAATCAACAGATATTCATCTATGAACATATGCACACTGAAATAGGCAGAAGCTTACACTGATAATCATGAAGGAGCTTCCTGTTTAATGTAGCTTTGAACACTGTGATTCACTTAAGCCTACAGCAAGTAGATTTATGTGTCATGATGAAGACCTTTTATCACGGTCACCTGAATTTTAGTGTATCGTATGCAAAGTATATTTATAGTATGGCTTTATAAATAGTTTGCTATAAAGTTATGTGAATCTTAAAACGGTTGCAAATAGAAAAAGCAATAGAAAAGCTCAACTCACTGACATTCCATGTCTCTAGATTGAAGCATTCAGTGAAAAGTGTGGCTCAAGTATTTTTCGGTTTCCTGTATTGAAAAGTATTTTACAACAGAGAGCAAGCTGGAGCAATAACAGAATATGTCTACAGAGGAGAAGTCTAATTTTTACATGCAGGGGTCTACATGTAGGGGTGACCTCCCGATAAATTCAGAGCATGAAACAGCATGAAAACGCCCTTGAGTAAATTATCAGATTAGCAGGATTTAGCTAATGGCTGTAGTCGCTGATAACAGCATTATTTGTCTTTTACATTGCACTGCTGTTGGCAATTCATCATGTTGATTTTCCTGAAAAGCTGATGCTGCTGTAACTGGTGTTAATCAGCTTATCATGAAGCCACTGTTGTTTTAGCAAAAAGGCCAGGAAAGCATTATTTCAAGTGCTGATGGCTAGAAGTCTGCTATTGTAAATACACAGAAAGATGTGAAAGTGCGGTTTGAGTGCGCATTTGGCTAGATGAGGAATTGTGTGTGCCTGTGTATGATTGATTCACTGAAATATAGAGCTGCTAAAGCCGATATATAAGGCATTATATCAGTATTTGTTTTTATTTTTTAAGTATTATTAAAGTTCAGGTCATGAAGTTGAAGAAAAGCAAACAACTGGCTATCTAGGTTTAAGTGGATGAGTGACTCTTCCTAAGTGTTTAACTTGTCAAATGATTATACAGTATAATGGACCTGAGCTCATTTTGCCCTTATTGTTTACCCAAAACAGAGTAAACAAAGTCATCTAGTGTGAAGCCCTTGAAGTTATTAGGCCTGTGTTGTGTGATTTAGTTTAGGAGAAATGTGTCTGTCCTGTCTTATCACCTTTAATATGTCTCTAGCACTGTCATTGTGACAGTATTGAATTTATTCACAATGAATTAAATAAAAGTGACCTTTGGATTCCAGCAATGTGTTGTATTTTCTTGTACCTTGCATTCCTAATACAGAACCCTCTTGCTTACAATAATTGTAAAAACACTATCAAATCTACTAAGAAAACGAGCTTGTTAAACCTCAGCAGAGTGACTATAAACTCACATATAAAAATATAATGCCCTTGAAATTAATTGTAAAACACAGGGCTACTTTCCAAATGCACCAGCTGTTATTCAGTCCAACTGCTCCTTACTGAACACTTAGGTTATTGAACAGTATAAAATATCATCTGCCATACATTACATAAAAGCATTTCTATATAGCAGATATAAGTGATATATGCTCACATGAGGTCACATTTAAATGAAAGGCGAGCAGTTGAACACCAGAGGGTAAAACTCATTGAAACTGCAAGCACATGAATAAAGATTTATAGATATGGGTTAATGTGGCTGAGTGGAACAGCACGTGTGGACTTGCTTGAATAGACTCTTTTGTCACTTGAGACTAAATAAAGTCTGAACAGAGAGAGACAGAGCACTCGATTAAAAGATGGCTTCCCATCTGTCTGATCACTGACAAGAGCAGCTGCCTCACAGCCTGTCACATGTTCTGTGTGGACTCCTACATGCATGAAACCCGTTCCTTCAGCTGGTTTACAGCAAATATGAGGACTGCTAATTACTCACAAGTCCTGCAAGACCTTTGAAACCCTTAGACTAATGAGGTCTGGGGTCTGTTCAGATTCACTGAGCTGTTAAAGAAGAACACTTAAACAGTTAGAAGTCTGCACTCAACTGTTAGGTGACTCCTTCACCCTGAGGGTCAAGACACAACACAGTTACCTGCAGCTGCTGCAAGCTAAACCACAAGCTAGCTGCCGCCTGCACTCAACAGCTGAGCCTTCCTCAAGCACCTGTTGTTTTAATGGTCCCACTGGGCTGAGAGGTTACCCAGCCTCCATCCAGGTTCAGGAGACGCTGGTTGGTTTACACAAGGCTTGTCTGCACAGGCCTTTTAGATGTGAGATCAGATGTTGCCACTGGGTCACGCTTGGCTTGAATGTGGGCAAACGGTATAAAGTTTCCACATCAGTGGCGCCAAAGCTAAATCACCTTTAAAGACTGCACTATCATGATGTCAATCATGCCCGTATGTACACTTTCATGGAATTTTACCATGACTTCTTGCTTGACCTTATCAGTAATTATAACAAAGACGCCTTTCTGTCTTGCTCCATGTAAAATTTCACCTCCCTAAGTAAAGCAGTTGACCCTGTAGCTTCAGATGTAGCCTGGGAGATGAATGTGTCCTTGCCCATTCAAACATTTCAAAGCTCAGTATGATCATGACTCATGCTAGCTCCACACTGGCTATCAAGGGGTTAAGCAAACAGAAACCTGTAGTCGATGATTGGGCCAAGATGACTCAGCAAACATGCCAAACAGGACACTCATGCCAGCTAAACTACTAAAAGGGCTTTTGCTCATTTGTTTAAGTTATCAGAAGGCAAACAAGGACAAGGTTATTATACAATAATCATGAGAATATCTAAGTGGTGTTTTGACTTGAAGTGCTAGTGTTTTGACTTGAAGTGCTAGACATACATTGCCAGGATGGGTTCCTAATAACCACTGCATGTCGTGTAGAAAACATGTTACTTTGATAAATGTTAAGATTTTTCATCAACACAGAAGAAGCAGAGCGCTGAAATCATGCTTGTTTTGGGCTGATTGGCATTAGATGTGTCTAATATACTTCACGATCATTGCCTCATTAATAGTGCACCCACCACCCCAACCTGCTTTGGTTCTTTGCTTTGTTGATGACAGACATAAATGTGCATGTATGTTTATAAGATGGATAAGCTCTTTCAGTAGCATCACAATGCTTGATTTTTGGTGACCTCCCTCAAAGAGCAGCGCTGTTTCATGTCCCTGGTGGAAGTTTTTTTTTTTGACAGAAGAGTGCTCGAGTCATAAACTGACAAAAATGAACCTGACAGAAAAATTCCCTAAGTGTAGTTTTGTCCCTGTCCCTCCATGACTGACAATGAGTCAGCTATAAGTGCCATGCTGGCGGTGAGAGTCGAGGCAGGGCAATGCTTGTCAGATCAGTCAGATATACACCACCACTTGATTTGTTGATGAACTGCCATGTAAGTTTGTACATACATGTATATCTATGTTAAACAGTGCAAATAGCTTTTGTGTTTCTATGCCAGCACTAATACATAACCATGCCAACATACTGGTTTTTCTGGGGTTTTAAGAGTGAAGCAGAGCAAATAAAAAACTACAATGACTCAAAGGTCTGGAACCAGGCAGATCAGACTTCGATATTGCAGCGCCACTGCCTTATCACTACTTTACAGACTCTGGCTCCAAATGAGCATAATGGCAGCATTCATATCCAGGATTTTTTTTTGTGCAGTGGGGGAAGTGGAGATGCATCTTCAACATTCATACACAGTGTAAGGTTGGATAACTGAATACACTAAACAAAAAATAATACGTGAAAAACACCTACACGTGGACTTCTTGCCATGCTAGCATTAGCATTTATCTGCGGCTTTGAGCCCCCAGCATGGCTATAGACTATTATTCTTGTTCAAAACTGGCAACAACAGCAAGTATTTGTTTTCCTAACAAGTGTTAAAATCATTTTGCCATTCTCAGACCTGCCCTGACATATCAAACTGTCACAAAGAACACACACAGCTCTGAGCAGACACGCTTGGTTAACCATCATCATTCATCTCCTGACTACCTGATCCGCCTTGTGGACTCAACGTCACGGAAAAGAGTCAGACATAATCAGACATCTCCATTACAGAGTCAGTTACTTTTTGTCTTCGAGGACTGGGGTTTTCAAAAGGTCATCTTTCTGTGCTTGCCCTCACAATGATGCACCCTTGCACACACAAACGAGCAAACATGATTAAATTTCCACTGTGGCAGTGGTGTAAAATTGCTGCTTAATGAACACACTGCTCCCCCTAAAGACAATACTTCCCTTAAACAGCTTTGAAGGCAGCAGATACTGAAAACAAAGCTTTCTGAGGCAATCATTTGACCTTCCTGCATGGTGACTCTGTTGCCTCAAGTCTTTACTTCGCTGTCAAAAAGATTAGCACATCACAGGCGCACACAATCCTCTGCATTGTTTGAGTCAGCATTCACTAGTTGCTCTTTAACAGCCCTACCTCTCAACACAGTGCAGACAAATTGGGTGGAGATTATTGGTGACAAGAGAATCTATCCACTGGAGACAAACATGTCAGAAGAACATTTCTATCTTATATTGATGTATTGCGCATCAATGACTAATAAACATTGGAATGAGAGGAAGCAACTCATTATAAAAGTTTTATAAGATTAGTATATGAGATTAAATTTAATTGAAGGAAGGATTAATGATAACCGCAGACAGTTGGAAATGAGTCCAAGCCTTTCGGGAGTATTATCTAAGACTGATAAACAAGTTTTACAACAAAATCTGGGAACATGGACATGTGGAATAAAAATTAGTAAGAAAAAAAACAAAACTTTTGCATGGCAAATTCTATGCAGCCCGGCTCAAGTTTTACATATCTCACTCTGGTGTCTGGTTTCCAGAACAAACAGGCAGATATATAACTACCCTACTTTATTTAGATGCAACAATTATGTTTTTTTTTTTTCTAAGTCAAGACACAAACAAACACATACTTCCCTCGGTCTCCATAACCCCAAATTATGCCAGAGTCATACTTTGCAAGCAGGAAGCTGGATGTTATCATGATTTGCAGTCTCCACGTTACAGCTCAGAGCACACACTCTTGTTAAAATAAAGCTGGGAGTTAACCAAAGCAGCGATGACATCATGTGAGATCGGATTTCCTCCTCACCTTTGGCGTGTTTGCACAAAGTGGAGTGTGAGGGCTGAGGCTGGTGTTTACACAGACAACAGAGCACATGTTCAATGAGGGAACACCAAACACTGACATTAAATGTTTGCTGTTTAACCCTTAACTGTAGTTATTACATGTTGGCAATGTAAACAGTCTACTCAGTTCATGCTCTAACAACACTGCAGCCAAGACAGTTTGAAATGACCCATCTCATACAGCAAACTACACTCTGTCTCTGGTAACAGGAAGCTGCTCCATCATAAGGCCAGCCCTTGTCTCAAAGACACCTTGCGTGTTTCTCTTGGTATGTTTGCATTTCAGTTACAGCTTCAAATTACATCACCGCGGCACAGGCCTGATAAGGCAGAGTGTGTAATCATCGTTTTATGACCTGTGTGTAAAGTAATGCAGTGACACAGCCGCTCAGAAATGTTTGCTGAGCTGAGGGTGGAATCACCTGTGTTTGAGGTGCACGTCTGACCTTGTTCAAGGACGTGGCTGCAGGGCTGTTGAACCAGCATTCATGCACGACAGACAAATCAAGTGCTGCATCTCAAGTAATGTTCCCTCATCTCAATAAAAATAGAAAAGTAACCAAATCAACTTAATGTGTTGTCAAAACTCTGTTTCTATCATAAACCAGCCTAAATCCATAGAAGCAGCTCTGTAAAGAGTACAAAGAGTCGTATAAGAAAATAGACTTTGACCCACTGGTGCTACAAGTGAAAAAAACTTTAAAAATTTTTTAACCGTCAGTAAATACATAACAATTGTGACTTCACCACATTTACCATCACGTATATAATTACATTGTGTCAGACATACATAGAAATGTAACAAATGCTCTCATTGTAATCAAAACCAAATATTTTCTGAAATGAAACCAATAGTTTTGGTGCCTAACTTGATCCTAACTGTGACCTTCAAGAAAGTTCTTGGGATTCATCCTCTGAAATGTATCAAATTGATGGGATATATCAATGAGGAACCAAAGTGGTGGAAAAACCAATAACCCGAAGGGAAAAGAAAAAAGCAGTGCTACTGGTGTGGATAAAAACACAACACTATAGCGAAACCAAAGGTCAGTGTGCTTGTTCTACATTGGTAATGGTCTGTGTTATTGACTGACATCTCTCTGCATCGCTCGTGTAAAACAAAGGCATCCTATTGATTTTAAGGCAGGGTGGAAAAATGAGCTTGTGATGAAAGCCCATTTACGCCTCCGGCCCTCGCTGCGGTTTGAGCCCATTTTCCATCTTCACTCAGCAAACCTGCCTGTGCCATTACACTGAAACGAGTGTCAAATTAAATGACGGTCCATAAATAACCCTTTTCTAAAAGCCGTACTTGCTCAGGCTTCGACTTGAATGCTGAGCTGCCTTTATTATTGTGAGAAGGACATTTTTAGAGCCTGTTATCAATCCTGCATTTGCGACTCAGGTTTTAACCTCGATTTAATCCCAGAGAACAATTGTTTTGTATTTTAAAGTGTGGCGGTAGGGGGGTGAGACATATTATACCTGGGGCTGTAAACCCTTGAGAAATGATATTCAGTCCTGCCCCAGAGAGCTTTCTGCTGTCTTTGATCTGGCATTTTACCAAGTCATTACTTGCATCATGTAACATTTATCCCACCTTAACCTATAATTGCCGTTATACTGCAACAAAGGCTTGATAAAGTCATAACATTCAGCCTGTGTTGACTTATGTTATATTGGGCTGCAGAAACAAGAAAGGTAGATTTAACGCTTCTCTTCTATTGTCTTATCTGTTTAGTAATACCCCAGTGACTGTTTGGAATGTCAGACAACACTGGTGAGGTGTAATGTGGGATTTTGAAGACATTCTTGCAAGGTTGCATTCCCAGAAAGACCCATAAATAGACCCATAAAAGCCTCTGGACAAAGGTTGATGAAGGGAGCTCAAAACATACTTATTGGAACCAAGTTATTACATTCAATGGGAATGCACCAGCTTCTAATCTATGACTGGATGCAAGCTACCTTCTGCATGATGATGTTTGGTAGAAAGAAAACAGTTCCTATATTTAAATGCTCCAAATTAGGTCTGTGGCTTATCTCAGGTAATTAGGTAATTAGTCTGAAAAGAGGCAAATGGTTGTTGAGGTTGCCAGGTTTTGTTGGTCTTTTTACCATGAAGGAGAAACTGGGTTACAAGTTTGAAAAGAAAATGAGTAATGCAGCTCACAAAGGGTAGAACTTCTGAAACTGACTTTCCACAATGATTTACTTTTAACACGGTTCTGTGGCCACTCCAAAACATGACCTTGCTGTCTCAGTACTAAAGGGGCTACACATAAAACCATCTGTCCTGCTCCTCTGCTTGATTTATGAAGACTTCCAGTTGCCTCGAAATGTGACCAGAACATGTGTAACGCAGACCTCAGCAGTGCTCTACAACATGTTTACATGCCTCTGACCAGGTGAATGTTTCCCTTTGGTTCATGTCTGTTTGCTCTGTTAAAGTGCTTCCACTGCACATTGTTGCTTTTGCCCAAGTTCACAGATGCCAGACTGCTCTGTGGCTATTTACTTCCTGAGTGGATTCCAAGCTTTAAGCAGGTGTAATCATGTCCTCTAGTCATTGTAAAAGCAGGCAAAGAGCAAACAGAAACGTGTTTCCCTTGCACAAGCTTCCATCTACTCTGCTGTTAAGTTGATGCACATGAAAAGACGGCAGCCAAAGAAGCACCCATGGGTGACTCTCAGACTAAATTCCATTGATGGCTATCTGACACGCCTCTGGTTAACTGCCATATTAGCAATAAAGACAGAAATGCAACTGGGTGACAATGTTGCATGTCCTCTAAAGATAAAAATGCATGCTTGAGTCTACAAATGCACCTGAGGGGGTAAAGACTTTTAAAAAGCTCTTAAAGGAATCTGTTTATGCATGCCAAGATCAGCAAGGACTGGAAAATGAACACCTGTCAAACCTACACAATGTCAAACACAAGATAAAACATAATGCAGTGTGTACATTCAGTACCATATCCCGTGCATTTACCGGTATATGCAGCTATTTTCTAACGCCTTAAAATGCAAATACAACATTGCTGGATATGAACAGTTTCTTTCAACACTCAAAGATAGTCCTTTCTCAACAATAAATGCCCTTAAGCTACTTATGAAGCACTCTATGGAGTTTGATTAAGAGCAGAATCACTCAGCATATGCCTCAGTAAATGTCAAAAGCATAAAAGAGCGCAAGTGTCAGCATCCATCACACCGAAGCTGTAGGGTATTTAAGGAAAACCTTACCACCAGACTTGTATGAACCTGTTTTTTGCAAGGAGACAAACTGATTTATGCACTTCTGATATGTTGCTACGTTCGTCTATGTTTCCTACAGGCGAATCAAACGACAGAGGCGTCGCCATCCATCATCGTTTGAAATCTTATTAATTTCCGCTAAATTGCTGCGTTGCTCGGAGGATTTATTTAATGACTTCTAGGACAAACGCAGACATTGTCCCAGTCAGTGTTGTTGTTGTGAAAGTAGAAAGTCAGCACATTTCTGTTTGTTGATAAGCGGAGAGAGTGAGCAGCCAACAGACATGGCTGCAGGGCCTCGCTAATACATGACATCGTTAGTGGGGACTTTCTTTATAAAAATAATGCATTGTCTCAAAGAAACTGTTATTTCTATCTGTGAGATCATTGCACTGGTATCTCCAGTGTGACATGTTTTTGGGACAAAGAAAAAACAGTTGATCAGATGATGTCAGAAAGTCACCACCCTGTTGCAGTTGTGTGTGAAGAAATGAGCATTCTTCTTAGAAACGACCTGTGTTTCAATTTACACAATGGGTTGTCTTTAGTGTTGAGTGATCAGAATCTGCAAAGCTAATCTTTTTTCATTTCAATGCAAACATGTCCCTTAAACCCCAATTAGAATGCAAATCATGCCTTCCATGCAGCTCTTTTGAAGGTTAGTGGAGACAATTCACAATGGTTTGTGAAATAAATTGAGAAAAAGAACCTCGTACGAAGAGGTGTGAAATGTTTGATCCTCAAAGCTAAGCCGATTGAGCAAAGTAAAACATCAGTACTTTCAGAAAATACTGGATCTACATGCACACATAGGTAAACTCTACATCGAACCCAACTGACCCATTCCAAACATTTATCATGCTACAGAATGTTATCAACTGAAAATGGAATGTCGGCCTCCCCACAACAAAAGACAACCTTTCAGCGAAGCCTCACAGCCATGCCTCCATTCTCCCACTGTTTTCAGAAGTGGGCTGTGGTGGAATCCCTACTATGTTGCTTTGCTTGCCAAGTTCCAAGGATTCCCCACAAATTTCTTTCTCCAACACTCCATAAAGAAAGAACCTAAAGTTGGTATTCTGTTATTTTCATGTAATTTATTGAATTTTGGAGTGAGTATTATGAAAATAATAAAAATGTACAAACGTAATAAGCATTGATTTTGTATAATGACCTGTATAGACTAACACCAAATGTGGGTTAAATGTTTGACGAAGATGTGTGGGAATACAAGACCCAAGTCCCATGTCACACAATTGATGGTTCTGTCTGAGGAAACAGTAATAATCAGTCATGGTTTAAAACCACCTTTTGATATATCAGTTTGCATTGAATCTTGACAAAGGCGTAGCAAATACCACCTGATATCCACAACTTTTGCAAATTGAAAAAAAGTTTTAGCAAGGCCATGCTATACCATGCAGTGGAAATATGGCACAAGAAAGCTGTAAGTTACAAGCAAAATTTATCACAGAAAGTTCAAGCTTTGGCCTTTACAAAAAAAGAAGTTATAAAAGTCCATTTTACAATTTATGTCATGCGTGAGTATTTGCTGGGTCTCTGTAAGGTTATAATAGCGTAAAAGGATTAGGGCTTTTACCGTGTAAGTGGGAATGCATGAGGAAACATTCCTATAAGGCATTAACAGAGTAATTCACAACTGAATGCATTTGCCTTTTTAAAGGCCAGGAAATGCATGTACCTTGCTCTCACAGCACATTACCCTATCAGCACCCTGCACAATCATTTGTCTTCATTAGTCCTGCAGCAAGTATAACATCCTCACCTATACGGCCGCAACACTGAGAAAATCTGGGGGCAGAACACGTCGTCCTCTGACTACATGAGCAGACAGGCTGTCCGCGAGTACTGCACCAGTGATTCAAATGATGATCTGTACAGAGGCAATCATTAACGCAAACTGCCAGCAGACTGAACACTGTTAGGTCAGTTATCAGTCTCTGGAGTTCTACAGTGTGCTTTAAAGGTGATGTCACCTTGCCTGGCCTATACTGTTCTATTCACCCTGCAGCTGAGAATTTTCACAAATACCCAAACCTGCCAATGTCATATCATACAATTAATCTACAACACTGGGGACAGCACGGGAACAGCGTCACAGTATTACACTGTGGTAACCCCTTCTCGACAGCAGCAGTCTCCTGAGTCCTATCAGTAACAGCCTGCTAAGAGGCTTTGCTCCCCCCAGCACAAAGAGCTGTCTGTTAGGCCAGGGAGCCATCCCAGGAGTCAGGAGACAGGTGGCTATCCCCACAGGGTATGTATGTGGGGGCTGGGAGGCTGAATGCTGGAGTAATCAGAGACAAGTCAAGACAAAAGCATGGTGTTATTTCAGCGGTGTGGATTTCCAACTGTTGAATGTCTGGGTTAAATGTTTTGAGGAGAGGAACACCACTGCAAAGGAAACAAAATAAGAAAAGTATTTTTGTCCATCTCAAATGTCTATAATTGCAGCCTGAATGTAATCACAAACTAATAATCCAATTAGTTTGTGTTTGCCTTTCAGTTTTGTACTGTGCAAAACCTATCAAAGGGTTGGGGTTGTATTTTTTATTTTATTTTTTTTTTATTGTTTTTCCAGATATACACCTTCTCAATGTACTTTTCTTGCACACTTTCAGGTAGATGAGACCTAATGGTAATTCAGACCTTCCAAAATTACTCTTCTTCAACCAAATCCTACTCAAATAGAAAGGATCTTGTATTTTCATTGAAGCTCTGGATTTGAATGAAGGACTTTTAAGAGTATGCCAAGATGACCATGCCAGGTTTTGTATCATATTCCCCTCAGATATTTACGGGTCCTTTAACTCTTAAACCAAAGCACTTGAGCAAAATTTTCTAGGTCTTGTTACACCAATTTTGAAATGCAGAGGATGATGAAAGTTAAATGAAACTGGGAATGGATTTCTTTCACCCTCAAGTGCTTTCAGGCAAAAAAGCGGATATTTTTGGATCAGGATCAAAACTGAATGTTGAATCCAAAATTGTGCCACATTTTAGCACGTCAGGACTGAAGGGACTGACAAGAACACCTTTGTCTGTTCAGCAGATTGGAATTAAACTTGGCTCACAGAAAAAAATATCATGTTGATCAGATGAAACATTTAGAAAACTGAGTTGGAGAGGATATGACTCTATGATACAGCAAACAGACTAAAGCTAGGAGTCCGTCTTGATTAGTCACAAAGGGCAGTCTTATAATTGGAACAAAAATAATAGAATGGGATATTTTCAAGGACATTACAAAACTTATCTCACAACAGGCCATCAGCATTGGCCTTGGGAGGGTCTTATGCCCTGCAGGACAGTTATGGGGGAGTGAATCATTTGCTCTTTTCCCAAGAGGATCACATCTCTTTCCCAGGGAGGATGACAGAGTTTGAGAGGGTGCAGACAGAACGATTGGGATAATGGAATCCCATCGTGACAAAGCTGCGGTACTCTTGTGTACAGTAATGAAGACAGAGGAGCAAATTCAACGCTTTCATATGAACCGAATAAAAAGCAGATTGAAGGAAGGACTCAAAGAGCTTCAGGCAACACTAACTGAATTATAAATTCCCTCAAAGGAATATTTCATGATCCTTAAAAAAAGGGAAGAAAAATACTTGGAGTAAACACAACAAACATGATCGATGGCAACTATTTCTTCCCTACCGGCAGCGTTTCACTCTAAACCTCATGTGTCTATTTACTTGAAAGAAAGCTGGCTCAAATGGACAAATGCACACCTTCACCAGTTAGCCTACTAATATAACACCATCTTGAAAAAAAACCTCCAGGCAAAAGAAACATGAGCTAATATCTTGCAAATTAGTAGACTATCCAAACTACTTCACTTTAAAGTAATCAGGTCAACATTTCTTCACCTCTATGGGTCAATCAATTGTAATGCTTTCCATGGTGACCCCAAACTGCCCTCCTTTGACTTGAATGAGTGACAAGGGAACTACAAAGCAGTCATCCACAGGAAAGCATTTTAGTAAATCATGTTTGCCTACCAAGGAGTCGCCCCAGCTCTGCCGCTTTAATGACACAGGGTCATCTTGTTGCCAGGAAACACTTGAAAAGACTTTTGACCTTTTGGCTTGCCTGCTGCATTAAGGGTTTCTCATCCACAGTGAGGAAATAATCAATGTGAGACTGTGTTAATGGGCTGTCCGTGTCAATTTTAGATATCTATGCATAGAAATGGCATTCCTTAAGACAAATTTGCAATATATTTGAAGTATTCACATACATCAACACTTCCATAAGCTTCAAAGTAACCATGATAACATATATGTCTCTTCCATGACGGCCAACTTAGCTGTCAAAGAGCAAAGCAAAAAGTTCAAAAGCTGTGGCAGGGTCAGTGGCTTCTGTAGAATTCCCTTTGATTCCTAATATAGTCACGGAAAGGCTTCCTGGCTCGGATAGAAAGAGAAAAAGGGAGTGAAAAAAGGGGGGATCAAATGGGATAGAGGTTTGTTTTGTTCTCTCTGCTCTATCTGTTGAAGGTTCCTGGCTGATGCAGCCTGCTGTTTAATCTCAGCTGGCTCAATGGCTCGGCCCGCAGCAGTGTGGTCAGGAAAAAGGCACCCAGTACCGAGAGCAGATAAAACAGATGGAAAGGTAGAAGAGCAATTCATGGCAGATGGGTTGAGAATTGGTGGAGGCTCTGAACTCAATATGAACTGTCTATTTTGTTGGTAAGGATGGCTAGTGAGCAATAACAAACCTACTTTCACGGTTTAACCTACAGTACAAATGTTAACGGGCTATAATCTGTTAATACGCCCTTGATGTGCACTATTCAGGTGATACAAATGTGATGTCTTGCACTCTGCTGGCTGTCAGTAGTAGGGAAGGTGAAACTCACTGTTCTTTAGCATAAAGGTTGCACTCTTTCAGTGACTAATGATGACTAATTGGCCAATCCTTACTTCCTTTCCAACATAAATGGGAATACATCTCAGTAGTTGGGAAATATGTTGACATTAGTGGTGGTCATAGTGATTAACTGGTTCCACCAGTTTGTGCTTTCAAGAGAAAACTATTTCACAACCAGTCCCTGATTGTGTCTGAATCACAGCAAAATTAAATGAATAGTTTAGTTTGGTGGAGCTTGAAATTACCTTCGTCTTCTTCAAGGCCAAAAAGAGTTTTTGTTCCCCTTTCTTACTCAAGCTATTTGAAAACCCTTTCTTTTTACCTTTTCTTTTCAGGGTTTCAACTTTGTTTTTAAATGCAGATTTTTATAAACAAGGTTGTCATAATTTTCAAATTTGTACTTGCTCCATTGTTGCTACAAAAATATGAATCATAACCTCTAAGAAATGTTTTGTGGAAAACTGGTTTCTAACTTCTGGAGCATCATCCAATGTAAAACATTCACCCCCATGATGTCAACAGGCAATCATCACTGCAAAAATAAATCTGTTTTAAAGGATCAGACGATATATGACTTGTATATAGGTATGATTTCTTGGGCGATTCTTTTATATACATGAGCTTGAACTTGTTGGAAATGTGTTCATGTTCATTCAATTCAGAATAAGTGGTAAAAACCAGTCAACTTAAAAAATGAAATGTCATAAATTGAATTATAGTGATAAAGGAGTTACAGTTGATTATATATATTTTGAAAAATGAAGAATATCATATTCATTATGTGGCTTTGCACCTTTTGCTGTGCAGTCGTGCATTTCCTTTAACTAATTTTGCCCATCAGATCAGTAAGCTATTCAACATTTAGCTGTGGAAAAATGTTGTGATGTGTTCTCTTCATCTAAGAACTAGTTGTGTGATGCAAAGTATTTTAAGTGAGAGATACGTACATTTCCATCTGTATACGTTTGCAAACAGCTTGTGCAGCTTTCATAAAGACTAATTTCTCAAATCACATGGCCTGCTATCATCCCACATACTATGAGGAAGCAAATATTGTGAGACATTTTCAGTTAAAAGTGAAAGTAGGAAGGTTAAATATAAACAAACAGGCCAACTGTGGCAATTCAGATGCAATTTTCCTGCATCCCATGGGATTTCTTAATACTGGAAAAAAATGGTTGAGATTATAGGTCTCTTGGGTGAATTTTAATCTTTATCTGATTAATAATCAAGCAGTCATTGTGTATATGGTGATTAAAAATAACCCCATGACCTATGAATGGAATGCAGCCTGACCAGCCTGGAGGTAACACGTTCTCAGGCCGGCCACTTTCTCTATTTGGGTTTCTCAGAAGTTTTCTGTGTTCTGTTTACAGAAGCTTCCGAAGGGTGTTCTTTCTGAATCTCAGCTGAGCTAATTTATGAGAGCGTTGGCAGCCATTGTTAATGTTTAATATTTGCACTGACATAAACAGTGTCCCGTCTCTTGTGCTGCGTTTCTTAACAGCGGTTCCCAGGAGCTCAGCTTAACAAGACTCCCAAGAAGTGATTCATCGAACCACAGATTGGCAAAAATCCAACTAAGAGTTCCTTTAAGACTTATTTCCCCAAAATGGATGTTTTCCTAATATATAAGGTAGACATATAGGAGTTCCGCTGATGTAATAATCTAATCAGATTGAAGTATTTGGTTGGTCTGAAGTTGAGTGCTATCATTGCATTGATAGTGTGGAAAATTGCATGTGAAGCACAACATTAGGGCTGCGGCTAACCTTGACATTCATTAAGTATTTTTCCTAGACGAAACAAGATATTCATGCTATGGGACAGGCCTTATTAAGTTTTCCGCAGCTTCATAAATCTCCCAACATGGAGCTCCTCGTGTCTGGGAATGTAATAAGGCTGACATAGTGGATCTAATGTGCTACATCCATCTCAAGCATTAGCATTGCTGCATAGCAAGCAGAGACAAACATTGGTTCCCAAGTCGACCGTGTTATGCAGAGGACTTGCAATCACTTAAATATAACAGGTTTGTTTATGAAGCTCTCCATTCTATTTAAAGTTTTTGGAACACTAACACAACTGTGAAACAAACCAGACACCCAAAGGGAGAAAATCTAATTAAAAGAGAATAAAGTAACTTAGCAATTGTGTATATTTACTTGGTATCTGTGGCTTCCTGTCTGAGGGGTCCGCTGCATCTCGGGTTCTTTTGATCCCCCTACTCCAGTACCCCATATCCTGTATCCTCATTTAGTAGCATGGTGACAGTTTCCCAGATACCAGACGGTATTGGTTTCCCTTCATCTTGTGGCACAGGCCCAACCTCAGTGTCTAATTTGCTAATGGATCCCTGCTGGAAGCTGCAGTCTTGACTGTACACAAGTGTAATTATTGGTGCTCGAGTGATGTAACTGAGGACTAAATAAGGGAATGAATAAATCATTGTTTTGCACTCTGCTCCAAACTGAGACGGACTGCAGCTGATTTTCCATTTGTTTGCTTTCCCCAAAGCCTGGGTGTCATTCACCCTCTGAACAGGGAGGACTATAACCAATGAAAGAAAAAAATTGAGAAACTTTGACGAACTTCACTTGACTGTAATGCTAACAAATAGAGGGGGGGGGGGTTCGCTCCCACTTTCTGAACAGGATACATTTCTGGTAATGTGTACTTAATTTTTGGTTTGAAATGAGAATATGTACATTTAAGCTTACAGGTTTAGCAAAAACGATTATTTTCTGGTGAAAGACAGCACTTGTCCTTGGTACAATGGCTGTGTCAATTGGTTCTCCCTTTCATGTAGGAAATGTACACTTAAAAGGCTAGAGGAAGGCCTAAAAGGCAACCTCTGTTTATGTGTAGTGTACCATGTAGCTCTGAGGAATTCTGACTCAGACCTATTACAACATAAACTTGCAGAACCAGTTCTGTGCGTCCAATTATTTCAAGGCCACCAGCTCTAGTCTCAACATTTTCCCCTAAGGCATATTAGCTATCAGTCAGTCATGACACGGTTACATTTGTTTAGACATGACATTTTGGGAAGTGGAGAGAACTTCATGTGTTTCTAATTGAATTGCTGACATGGAGGTCATGCTGCCATTCACAAGGCTCTTTGGTTTAGTGGCCTCAGTGTGGTTCAGCTTGACAGGGAGCTTAAGCTTGCCAAAGCCTCTGGGAGGCAGAGATAAGGAAAGGCAGCATAAAACCCAATAAAGCTGCTTTGCACTTTGAGTGAGACAAAGTTACAAGTACGCTTAATGTGCCTGGATAAAGTGATTATATCTGTCTGGAACTAATGTTACACGAAAAATGTTCTTTGTGTCCAATCTTGTTATTTCGTATTTCATATTATACAAGATGCATTCAAAAACTTTCACAAAATCCTTCATCCATGACTTCATTCATGCTTGTTACAAAAAAATGAGAACCCAACACTGGGAAAGCTCTAGAGACAAAGTGAATAATCGAAGACTAATCCAACAACACAGCACTTCCAGAGCCAAGTCCTGATGTCAGTCCGTCTGAGAACTACAGGAGGACTGTGCCCCATGGCCACACATTCATCTGCAAGCCAAAGAGACCAAGGTTCTCATCTTCCCCATAATGACTTTCCCTGTATAGTCTGCCTGGAACTTCAATTATCACATGAAAGATAAGAAGCTAGTGAGATGGATGAAAACGAAAAGAACATAGCAGACCATCAAATATTCTACATGGATGGAATTTCTATTCTGTCTCCCTTTTGATTGGTGTGATTTTCAAATGTCTTCAGCACAAGCATGGCACTCATGTCCTCTTCCGGGAACATGATCCCATGATAATACTTGGTATGTCATCCTAAATATTATCCTAAGTGGCATTCCTCTGCTAATGACATGGGAAGTCTAAAGGGCACAAGTAAGCAACAATTTTCCAAATTTAGGAGCGCCTTCCTGGTTTTGTGCTCTATCACAGTAAAATGACATGGAGTGAACAGGAGAATTAATGAGGGTAATTCTCCATGCCACATTACACAGGGCACCAACGGCATTATTACTGAGATTATTTCTTACTTGAATTTACCAAAAAAGGCAACCACCATAATGTTCCCTCTCCATCTATTTAAGATTGCATAACAGTGTTAGTGAACGTTTTTTTTGTTTGTTTTTTTAAATTGAGAATTTCCAGAACCCGTACTGTTTTTTGTATTAAAGACTTGCACAATGAGAGCTAGAGGAAAATCACAATATATTATTTCATTTCCAAAACAAAATTAACAGCAATCAATAAAAAAACAAACGTGTTTTTCCAAAAGCAGGCAGAATAAAATACAAATGTCAAACAAATCACCACAAAGAGTTTAAAGCTAAAACAACAGAGTTAAGTACAGCAGAGTATAGCTCTTTTTGACAGATAACAGATAATTTAAATGTTTCCCATATGTCCACTATCAACAACTCTCCTATTTGGTGTTTTGCCTCAGGCCTTTGTGATCTGTAAGACTATTAAATTCCTTTGGTTTTCAGTCAAGCATCGGTTCTTTAAACACACTGCTAATCTCTTGAGTGTACTTGTTAATTCTACTATGGTAGAGTGCAAGTTAGCTTAGGAACTTCCATCAGTCAAAAACATGAATGTAATATTAATTAAAAGCTTAAAATTTATAGTAGTTGGTGCTCACAATTTGGCATGGAAGCAAATTGCACTTGCTTTAACACTCCAACGTAGCACTTTGCCACTTTAAACTGTTTACCCACTTGAATCACTCAGCATGAAATGTCCAATTTTCCAAATGGCTGCTAAATCCTAATCTACTTCTTCACTGAGATCAGCTGATTGTGGCTGACCTAACACAAAGTAGGAAATTTGCTGTTGAGCTTATGTTGCACCTTTGATTTATCCCTTCCTCAGTAATTATAGGCTAAACAATACTCTGAAATAAACTACTGAGGTACTGGAAAACCACAATAAATACAATCAATAATCAGAATTGAGCACCCTTTTAATTGACCTGCATTATCAAATATTAAGACACAAAAAGATGTGAAGTTGTTTTCACTTGCATTTGGTGTAACATTAAATGGCAATGGTTTGATGAGGTGTGTTCACTCCACAATGTAAGGATGCTGGTGTGAAGGTAAAAAGTAACATGAGTCATTTGGTAAATCTTGCCCACACCTTGGCTGACACGATTATTACAAACATGTGAAGCATGTGGGAAAAATATTCTGACAGCTGTGTTAATTTGTCAAAGCAATGACCATTTTAAATCTTTCACAGAACAATTTAGTAGTCTCTTTAAACACTGATTTTAGCTCATTATCCAAAGCAGTAGTATTCATCTGATTCCACCCTGAGTTTCAGTGGCGATTTGCTGAAAGCATCGCCATCTATAACTGTTTTATCCACAAAACAGTCAAGATCTGTCGGTGAGGGGTCATCCGGGAGGTCCTCTGCTAGAGTGTCCAAGTAACTACCCACAGACAGACCATCTAGCCCATCACTGTTGCCATCATTCAAGCTGTTGAAGCTGCCTCGCAGTGAGGTACCGTCCTGGCTGTCTGACAGGCTGTACAAGCTGCCCGTCAGGCTGCCATCCTGGCTGGCCACGCCTCCTTTGTCTTCTATCATCCAACGAATGGACTCGATGCCCTCATTGATTGACATAAGCTGCTGCATCAGCTTCACATCGATTGCTCGTAGATGTGCCTATGCGTGGGGATAAAAAACATCAATCAAGTTGTGTTACTTACAGATGGACTGCCATTACAAGAAATACTTGCTACCATATTTTGGGAAATGTGCCAACTTCTTTGCTAAGAGTTTGACAAGAATGTATTACACTCTCATAACTGTTCATTATAGATAAGGCTACAGCAAACACATGTAAACTTAAGTTAGCATAAAGATGGTCGAGATGAAATGTTGTTTGGTAGAGGGCGATTAAGAGCGATTATTTCTCGGCCTGGTGCAGTAGCCTGTTAAACTTAACTTACACAAAAAAATGTTTCTGTATGATGAATCAATGTTTAGTTAAGGTTTATTTGATATTAACATGACATGCATATAAGACCAGAAGCAGAATGCAAAGCATGAATGTGAATAATTACATCTCCCAAAATAAAGAACTACTCCTCTGACCAGGTTACTACATGCAAAACAACAGTTTGATTTTTAAGTACAAATACTTTCAATATGATACAAATCCTGTAACCTGATCATTCCTAAATGATGTAAGCATTGATGTTCTAAGTTTATTGTAGATTTTGGAAACAGCAGTGAAGACAAACTTTGCTAGATCTTTCATTACACAGCTGTTTTTGATCTCCTATCATATCATGGTAGGGTATGGTAGGGCTAGGGTTAGGGTTCACTGGCAAATTTGAACTTGGATTCTGAGCCACTGATGGTGCAGAGATTAAAACGCTAAAAGAGAAAAAATTATTAATATAAACCATTCTATAATATCTGTATAATCTCAAAATGCTTATGAAGATCATGTGCTATCAAGTAAAGCTCGCTATTAGCTCGTCAATGAACCTTGTGGAAAGATTTTTTTTTAATCGACAATTGTTAGCATTCTTATGTTCTCTTGTTGCAAGAACACTATGTGCTGTTTTGTTTAGTCTATCAGGCTTTGTTGTGAACAAAGAGACTTAGCTGTGTGGAACCGGAAAAAGGATTTCTACCCCTCATGTAACAGGACAGCCAGGAAACAGTTTGCACCCAGGATTCTGAATGATATGCCTATTTTACACAGTGTGGCCATTGATTTACTCCCTGACATGACAAACCATGCCATTGACTGGGGGTGGAAGTGAAAAGCCTAAGGTCAGTCATCGGGATTTCCCTGTGTCTATTGGGTGCCTTCCACTCAGTCAGAATGAAAAATGGTAAATGAACAGCTGTAACAGCTTGCTACATTTAAATGCACTGGGGCAGATGAATGCAAACAGGGCCGGTTCAGTGCTCTAGGCTTGATACAACAGCCTTTCTTTGGAGTGGATTTGCAACCAGTCCTCGTATAGCTCATGTGGCTGGTGTGTTTGTTTTGTGTGAATACAACCGCCCGTTTAATACACACATGGAACGTGAGCAGATGGAGTCACATTGCAAATTAAGTCCAAGCAGCTATCTCACGTTAATAAGATGGCACCAGTGGGTTGCCATCACAAAATGAGTTTAGGAATCACAATTACTGCAGCATAATTTGGTCTGTCCTGGATAGCAACACATGACTTATAACAAGTTTAATTTGTCATATGACACTAATAAGGTCTTGTTCCTTTACACTTTTTTGAACTGCAATGAAGAATATACATATTGTAAACACTTAGCTTCACACAATAGTTTTGCTAAAAGTGTGTGTGTCTACCAGACAAGTGCATACCAAAACAGAGCAGTCTGATTGGATTAGTGATTAAGCTGTTCAGGGAACAACAAAAGCAGAGAGGCCCAAGATGGTACACATTTAAAATGAGCTGTACGACAAAATTAAGCCAGCAACGGCATTACAAATTAATTATTTTTCAAAGGTCAATTCATTATTTTCTCATAATAGCAGATTTAAGTTATTGGTAGTTGTCAAGTTGGAGCAGAAATAACTAGAATAAGTTAAGGATTTGAAAATGCAAAATGGACTTACTATAGGTCTCCATGTCTCTGCCACATCAATGTAAGCCTATCAACACAAAGTCTCAGGGTGATTGGTTCGTCTGCTGGCCATGATTCAGCTCTACTACTGTCTCTGAAACTCGGTCAACTCGACCATCTGCTCAGGACTCCTAATGCCTTCCATGACCTCACTTTACATGGGGGTTTGCTGGAAGTCTGAATCTAGCAACGCCTCACTTAAACATTCATTTGTTTTAAAACGCCATGCTTGATTATTTGCAGATATAACAGCGAAACATTGACAAGGGTATAACACAGGTACAACTGGATTCTAAAGATGAGTTTAAATTATAAGAGAGGGGGTAGTTCCTTTGAGGTTGAGGTGAGGAGGGTTCATCAACAAAGGTCTGCTGACTGTAGTGTGCAGGTGTGAATGGCTCTCATGTACTGACCGGTTTCACAGTGTTATAACACAATGGCACAACACCCATCAGTGGAGCTTTGCATTTAACGATCACATGCTGATATGTAGACCTGTTTTGCATCTAACTCGGAATGTCCTGGGAGCTCAGGGCTTGGTTGCCAACTAATATGATACAATAAAGACAGCAAAACTTTAACACGTACGGGAAAAAGCAAAATGGGTACTAGCAATCACATTCGTGTTTTGTTTTGTTTCATTTTCAATTAATTTGAAAGTAAAATAGATTCCAAGTGACATATCTCGTAATTACAAGTCGATAAACTAACAAACGCTTCAGAGTAACACTCAAACTTCATAGCTGTGCTGAGCATTTAGGAATTCACGCTAATTTAGCCTATTTAAAAGTTTAAATTACAATTCATTAACGGCTCGTTTCTTCAGCAAAAAGAAAATACACTTACCATTTCTTGTTTTAGGAACAGCATTTTGCTCTCCAGTCTTTTCAGGTCCGCACTCTTCGCATACACTTTGCAGTTGACTAAATGCGGCGCTGCCGACTTCTCGTGCTTGTCGTGATGCTTCCCTCCAGCAAGAGAGCGAATAAGGCTGTCCGGGACTTTAAGACCCAATTTTGTCTCTATATCTTTCAATTCAGGCAAGACGTTACTATCCTCGTCCATTGCCGACTGTCAGCAGGATGTTATGGGGATGAAATGGAGCAGGCAGAAGGGAAGAGCCGCGAGGAGTTGGGGAGATGCGCTCGAGCTAAGTCCAAAGAGTTGATTCAAAGGTGCAATCAACGCGTGTTCTTCGCAACTTTGTTCAACAAGCTCCCAGAATCAACTGTTGAGCCAAAATACTGGCTGAATCCACCAAACCACTGTTACACCAACAGACCTCCCATTCAAGCGGCTGACCAGTAGCGAGACAGTTTAACGACAACGTGCTCTCCATAGACCCTCCCATATGAGAGCTTCCTCTGAAACCAGACACCTTTCAGGTGAAGTCACACCGTTGTTACGAAAAAAAAAAAAAAGATACCTGTATGCAGGGAAACACACTTTTCAGGGGTTACAAATTACCAGGTGTTATTAATTGACCAACGAGACAAAACTGCCCCACAGTGTTTAGTAGCACCAATAGGTTGTTTATCCATTTGTATGTGTATATATATATAATCACAAATTTGCACAGAATTCCATTCAAGCGCCTGTGAAAAGTCAAACAAATCATTGTGTGGGCATACAGTTTAATCATTTCAATAATATGGCATGCATTGAAACCCAAAGGCACTTTATAACAACAATATGAATGTAAAAACAGAATAGCATTCACGATAATTTCACATACATTTAGTTTAAAAAAAAAAAAAGTAAACTTAGCTGCACATGGTGTGAGTTTGAATACATTTCCTAAGAATCAACCTGCAGTTGT
>JAOWBC010000935.1:7761751-7793189 GCA_028566105.1 Hypoplectrus providencianus | reverse complement strand
CTGGTGGCAGGTGGATAAAAGAAAGAAGTTTTAAGACTGCCAACAATTCTGTAAAGAAATACCGTCCAGCAAAAAACATGCTTTGTCGTGTATCATTGCTTACGTGCTGGCCAACCTTTTCTTGGTCAGCATAGATATGTAAATCACCTGAGTGATTTTCCCCTGAACTCTACTGAGATGCACAACATACTTCCCTCCCCTTGTTCCATCTTTTCTTCAAATACCTGTCCTGCTGATTTGTTGCTTCCTGAGACAGCTACCTGAAGCCCACAATAGTCACCATGAACAAAGGGATTGAAAGACAGAGACAGGAGATTAAAGGCCTTGGACAAGGCTTTGTAAATTCCCAGATGTGGAATCTATGTCTGTGACACTTTTGGACAGATTGCAATCACTTTGTGCACAATGTATAGACTAGGTTCTTTGAAGGAACATTTCAGATTTTCCAGGTTCAGAAACAGAAAGACATGTCTTACAATGCACAGTATGTGAAGTTATTCAGAGTATAGAGCAATTCACCTCTCTCTGTGGGCGGATGAGAGTCAGCCACTGATGTGGCAAGAATCTTACGAAGATGGAAGCACATTGCCTGTCAGGGTAAGGCATGCATGAACAATATAATAAATCAGAAATGAGCCGCTCACTCCTGCTGATTATCCTCACTGTTGAGGTCTGTACATCTCTGTAACAATGTCATATTCCCTTTGTGCACTGTCACGTGGAGGGTGATAAAAAGTTTTGACTCATACCAACTTCTCACAAACTTACCCCGGATGAATTTGCAACATGTAAATTTGTGCCCACAAGTAAGTGAATAAACTTCCTCTCATATCCATCTGTTGAAGTTTCCTGAAGGAAATTAATTCAGCAGAACTTCCTGATATAGACCTGCATTGATCTGTTGGTGCAACATGTCTGTTTGCTAGAAACTCTGATAACAATCCAACCCCCAATACAAAAGAAATGCAAAGTTTCACTGCGTTAATGATATCACGGTGGTACGGGCCATTTTCTATGAATACATAACACTCATTAAATTTCCGAACATATTCTAAGGTGGTGTAGATCAGTCAGCCAAGACTGCTTCCTAATGAGATGTAAGATAAAAATATGCATGAACTTATAGAGCTGATGCAAGGAAATGGCAAAATATTACCAATCAAGATTAGCATAAAATGATAAATACTGGTGGAATGGGTCAAGGTAGTTTATTCTGATCTAAAAGGAAGCATTCCATAATGTTTACTTTGCTGTATATTTAAATCTATGGCAAAAATTATCTCTGAATCATCTGACAATTTCACAGAAAGCAAAAATGTCTGCAACCTCAGTCGCACATTCCCAAATCTGCCTCCCTGCACATTTCTTGTCTCTTTAACACACCCAGATGTGATGAGGTGCTGGCAAAACATTTTACCTGCCACCGTCTCCCTGTACCTCACTCGGGTGGTGAGTCATTTATTAGCAGTCCATTATACCATGTAGCCAAATGTATTTCATTTGTTATGCGTGCCGGGGTGACAAAGGTGGAAATGTTCTTGCTAATTTAATGCCTATTGAGACAGAAAATTGGATCTACTTCAGGGAGCTGTGATGAGTGTCGTGATGCCCGAGCTGCCAATTTCTGCCCAAGATTAATTAAAATGAAATTTCCATGGGACCTGCGACAGTCGCCCATCTCCTGTACATATTTCTTTATAATTGGAATCACAGTCAGTCTCTGGAGAAGGAAGAGGCTTCTGGGAACCAGCAGGGATTTGCTGAGGTTTGCATCTGGGATGGTCTGATTGTACTTGGGGAAAAAAAGCTTTGAAATGCTGGAACATGATAAGAGAAAGAGAATATCTCATTTCCTAAAGCAGGTGACATGTAAGACTTGCAGGATAGTTGTGGCAGAAGGAAGGACAATGGAAGGCAAGTTCGCTTACACTCCAGCAGTCAGGATGCAGCCGATATATCAACACAAAGACTAACTACAAGGGCAAAAACCCAAAGTGTTTATCTGTAGTGGAGACTCATGCATAACTAAGAGGCAGTTACATGAATAGATGCTGCATTACTTAATATGCTGGCACAGCACGAGCAAAACACAAATAACAGCAATGCTTTGAGATTCAGGACAGGTGTGCTTCTTTCATTCCACTAGGTGCTCCTCTACAGTTACAGCAGACGGAGAATCAATTCATAAAGCAGCACTGCAAAACAAAAAGATGTTGCACCACAGGAGGCTTTAGTTTAACACATTTATTTTAATGTCAGATTTATGTGTTTTTGGAAAACAGGCCCTAATCACTGAAACGCAATGAACACTGTACCACCTTCACTTTGATTAATTTACAGCAATTATAGTAAAGTATGGAGGCAGGGTCACAGACTGAGGCCAGCCCTGTGTTCAAACAGCTGGGGATGGATTTATTTAAAGTATTCTATTAAACTGCTAGTCCACAGAGATTACATATTAAGTTCAGCTTGTTCGACCAAAGATGCACTGCTCAGTTAGACATTGAAAATGAACCAGAAAGGCTGTGTTTCCAGCCACAGACTGGGGGTTAGATTGAAGTCATCTTATCGAAGCCTTGAAAAACAAATTTGTCGTTGGCTTCACATCTTGCACTGCCTACATATGGGGCCGACATTTGTGGCTGCCTTGGTGATATCAGTGCACATAGAAGATGTTTACGCACGTATGAATACAACACATGAAGACTCAACTGACATGAAGAGTTAGGGTGAAAAGATTTAAAGAATGTGAAAAGTAATCCCTGGGCCCTAATTATTGATCTGTAGCACGGTCTAAAGTGTCAGGTGCAAATACATTTAAGCGCGTCCAAGATTTTATTCAGCTTCAAACACAATTTGACCACTGGTTCTGAAAAATGAATCTGAATCCGTCTGAAATAGCTGCAACAGTTGTACTTGGGCAAACTGATCGTGTGTTTTCTCTGTTTTCCATATGTGTGGCGTTTGAAAATATTTTTGTACATTCAGGAAGTGAAAACCTGATGATATCCATACAGCAGCTGATTATTTAAGTGAGTTATTATTTAAAAGATAATTCCTGGTACCAGATACCTAACACTTCTATGTTTAGTGCAAAATTACTTGAATGCATTATACCCGATATATCTGAGATACAATGGTTGACAATATTTATGTAATGCAAGATTTCTAGTTTCTTTCAGCTTTGATAACACTGTAGTCACCAAAGTAATTTCTCAGATCTAGGAGCAATACTCAAATGAGCTCAGACGAGGCACCCTCACCTAAATTCACCGCTTACTTTCATCTTCTATCCAAATCTGACTCCTTTTAAGCAGCATTCTGAGATCTAAGCAGTCAACTTGGTGAGAACAAAGTTATTATTACAGATAGGAATCATGACCAAACCTTTGAAAACTACATGCACGTTGTAATCAACCAGAAATATCCTCAAAAGCATAGTCTTCTGATCAGCGTTTTCTGTGGTCATTGATTAGCAGTTGAATCACACTACTGAAAGCATTCAAGCAATTCAAGAAGAAACTATCCAAATAAGCTGAGCACGATCCATCTGTCTTTCCCCCCTTTCATCCATTCTGTAATCCGCAGTCAAAAGATCAAACTGCTTTTCTTACCTTTCTAGGTAGACAGGGGCTTAAATCTGTCACTGGATGGATTTGGGCTAGACCTGAGCTGTCTGTAAAGTCTGGTGATGTTTTTTTTCTTTTCTTTTTTTCTTCTCTTTACTTGGTCAAAGAAAAAGTGCTTATAAGTTAAATACAGGTTTCTGGAGGAATTGAGGGCTCTTAAAAATGACTGAGGAAGTAGGTGTGCATGGAGAGAGAGAGAGAGAGAGAGAGAGATACCTCAGAGGAAACTGAGGAAAAATAATGAAACAAGAGGGAGCTAACTAAAGATTTTAACACAAACAAAGAAATGCAGACTGTCGCAAAAAAAAAAAAAAGAAAAAAAAAAAAACTCCAGATGAATTGCATTCAGAGCACAGCGCGGTCAGAACAAAAGGGAAGAATTTCAGTCCTCAGACAGTGAATTAAATCATGTAACTACTGGGATTCCTACCACTAATTAAGGACCCGCACAGCACATACATTTGTCATTGTTTCCTTTGTAGATTTCCTCCTAACCCACAAGATAGCACTAACAAAGAAACAATCTTAATTAATTCAGGTTCATTTTTTTAATTTTTTGCAACAATAGTCCGTGGAAGTATTTACTGCCACTATGCAGTGCACCCTAAGGTCCCCAATGCCTCTGTTTATTGTCAGGGCTCTTGCTGTGGTTAAGAAGCTGCTTGAAAGCTGTCCCCTGGGTATGTATATGAGGTAGAAGTTCTGAATAGCTAGTAGGTGCATGAACCCACATCAAATCCGAAAACTCAACTAACCCCGTCGGTCCTAGTCTTATAATAAATCGCTAAACATTCATTGAGTGTGATTTGGGAAATTCAGAAGAGTTCTTGCTCTTGATTAATTCAATTATTTGCGAGAGTCTAAAACTGAAAGCGAGACTTGACCTAGAATGCACTTGAGGTCTACTTGGAGAACACTGCCTAAGGATACATGGCAATTTGAGTTCCGTCTTTTTTTTTTCTTTTTTTTTTATATATTCCGCACTGAGACAATTAATCTGAAATGCAGACCATTCTTGCCTCACAGTTACTGCAGTGTGCACTTTTATAATCTTCTATATCCATTTCTGAAACACAAACATTTCTTCTATTTCCCTTGTGAAGGACCACCCGGCAAATGGATGTGAATAAATTAACTATTTCTTGATTCTCACTTGGATATTGAAGAGAAACATATGTTTAAATTTTTGACTGATTCTGACAATAACAGACTTAAGAGAAAAAGAATAAGGACAACTCAGTGGAGGCTGGAATCCAAACCTGTGTGCGAGACATAAATCTGGCATGTAGTGCTGATAACTCAACAAGCCTTGGGATTCTCTATTTATATATTATAGTTCTGAGGGAAATACTGTACCGTGCTTCAGCCACTCAGACATCAGGAAGAGAAGCCTTGATGCTGAATTGAAGCAACAAGGAGACAGAACAGAGCAGGTCGGTCGACATCTTCTGGGAGGGCGGAAGACTGAATGCACCCTGACACCGGAGCAACTTGGAGTTTTTAAAAGACTGTTCACTGCTTTCAACTGTGCCTTGTCCTCATTTAACATGTTCCTTTCAGAAGAATTTTCAGACACATACAAAATATATAAATGTTGCAACACGCACAGAGGGAAGTAAACACGTGGCTACATGCGCAAGTGGTCACAACGACACACAAAGCGGCACGCAGACACACCCACTGCCATTTGGGTAAGACACAATATCCTGTCTGTTCATCAGATTTGGGCCGCTTGCATAACCAACCGTCATGAATTATGTAGTGCCCCCCATTATTAATTTTTAAATGCATCCCTCTTTGAAGCGACTATAATTGGTCATTTATATGTTTTGTGCCTTGTCTCTGAGGTATCGACGCTCTCTGACGTGAGTTCGGTGGCAGTGAAACAACAGTCTCCAAAACAGAGCACACATTTTCCCTCATTGCTACTCGGCTCAAGAGTACAGGCTGGATCTCTCTTATTAAAACTAAAGCAAAAGTCCTGTCATAGGGACTAAAAAATGTGACAGGCTGCTTATTCCCGAGCAAAAAGTTTCACCAAAAAAAAAAAAAAAAAAAACTTGCAGCAGGGAGAGAAGACTTAAATGTGTTGACTTTTTGACAGCTGTCATGAAGCTATGACAGCTGCTGTTAAGCTTTGCATGTTTTCATAGCGCTACATCGGCAGCTTTAGCGCCATAGAGCAGGTGTGCTAATTTACGCAACAGTGAGGTTTAGTAAATAATGCTCCCCTGATACGAGCTGCTGTGCATTGACTTCACGTCGCAGCCAAATTAGCCTATGTGTCTGAAAATTCTCCCTGAAAAAATAAAGTGGAGACGTTGCAAAAACATTTGCAAAGGCCATGGTCATTTGCTAAGCCATCATCCGAACACTAAAGCTTCTCTGTTAATGCTGCGTCCTTATTTAAAGTATGCAATGAAGAACAGTAGACAGCAGTTGTGATTAAAGCATAGAGTGCTCTATAACATCTCATGGGACATGAGAAACAAAGAGAGGTCATTGCTAAACAGATCCCTGGTCTGTAAGCATTTTCATAGAAATGTCTCTTTTTACAAGCGTATCAAAAAAGTATAGAAATGTACTGTAGCTCTGACAACAAGACTGCATGAAAGGATGTAAAACACAGCATACCTTGGGCAAAATGTCATGTACAAGTCAAAGGGATACCACCTCATAACTAATACAAGCCAACTCAAAACCAGTTTTAGTTGAAAAAGCTCTTTTCTCTTTATCAACTTAACATAACTGCATTTGCAGTTTTCTTTGGCAACTAAAAAGAATGTCCTGAAAGTGATAAACAAGTTGTAGTTCATATTATCCAATCCCTTGGTGTCCCTTTTTCAATGAACAAAAGCTTCTTTGTTATACTTAGGCACCAAAATGTGATCTCGGCTGTCTAAAGAATGGATGACCTTTCTCCACTTCCTTCCACTGAACAAAAGCAAGGCCAATACATCGTAGATGCAGACTTTGCTGCCTTGGACTGTTAGCATCATTTATAGCCAGAGACTGCTGTAATGTTTGGCAGATGGAGCAGTGTATGAAGGTCTTACCCTGACATACTGTGAGTCAATCACACCTGTCAATCAACGCTTTACAGCCCCATTTCATAGGAATGTATGAACTATACTGCAGCAAGTCACATGAGGGCAATTGAGATGTTTTGGGATCACTCATGGAGAGCAGTTTAATGGTTAGGGTTAGGAAAAAGATCCGTTTTTTTGTGAGGTAAGATTTTTTTTCTTTTTTTCTATTAAAAAAGAAAAAAAATCTGACAGTTATGTAGGTATCCAAAAGTGTGATTTATTAATGTAAGGAGGTTAATTGACAGCTTTGCAGCCAGTTTTCCCCCTGCAGCCACTCATGGCTGTTTTAATCGTGATTTTTCCATAAACCACCATCGCAAAAAATAGACGTGTTAAACTTCTTTCGAGATTTTTTTTATCTGTTAAATTTTTATATTGAAATGTAAAATCAAAAATATTTATCAAATTAAGCAGAAAAAAAGCTATTTTAAAAATGAAATCAAAATGTCATTAAGAGGAACTATTTGGAGAAACACTTCTGTGTATAGTTAGTTGGCAGCAATTCTCACTTGACTGAATAAGTGCTGTGTTTGGTCTATATATAGTTCTTGTCATACATCTGAAAACAACCCCAACTTCTGGTTTCACATGTGACACAAATGTAACCTGAACACTGATCTCCTGGGTAGAAGTCTGGTGTCTGACGCATCTAACCACCCAGACCGCCTCCCTCCGTAGACGATGACGCTCACAATACGACGTCACCAGTGCAGTGCTGAAAAAATTATTAACTTTCAGAACACTGAAATATCACTTCAGGAAGTACAACCTGCCCCAAAAGCCACCATTCAAGTTTCTCTGTTTTTTGTTCTTCCATTATTGTGTGGTTTGGGTTAGCCACTCAACAGGACAAGAACAGACTGCAATAGACTGTCAGCGCTGCCGAGAGAATCATCTGCATTGACCTGCCCTCCTTTCAGCACTTGCACACCTGCTGAATGAGGAAAAGGGCAGAAAGCATCAGTGCTGACCCCTCACATAGTGGACACAATCTATTCCAGCTTCTCCCTACTGGGAGGCACCACTGATTCCTGAATGCAAAAATTACCAGGCACAGAAACATTTTTTCCCTCATAAACAGGAGCCCAGATTCCATACTGGTCAGAAGATGACAGTGTAATGTATTCCTGCAGGCTATTCTGTCAGTCAACAGTCAGAGAAAACACACACAAATGTTGTCAAATGTGCAGAGAAATCTGTTGATGCAAACATGACCAGTGATCCGAAATTTTACTCACCATCAGTACACCAATTATACCTACTTGTATACTTCTTGTTTTATTTTGGTATTTTTTTTTGTAACTATTTGTATTTATGTATATTTCAGTTTATTTTTTATTGTTCAATTTCTTAAATGATTGGTTCGTGATTGCTTTGTTTGCTCTTTCCTATTTATGTACCTGAGAACATTGTAAAACGGAGTCAAATTCCTTGTATGTACCACACAAACTTGGCCACTAAAGCCTATTTTGATTTGGTTTGCAGAAACATACCATGCCACCTTTTTAGTTGGTGACTGGGCTGGATATTAAGGCTAAAATTAGGTCTGCAAACTGCAGTCTTGCTTGTCTGACCTGTGTCTTATTTTCTTTTTTTTTTTTTATCACACACTCAAAAAGACACTTTTAAGAACACCCCTCGGCTATGGCGAGTTAAGACCCTTGATTATACAATCCAATCTCACAGTGGGCTATGACATGCCTGCTTTCCCCACAGGGATCATGAAAGTTTCATCAGCACTGGCACAAAGAGAGCCTAAATACATTTTTCATCATTGTTCGCCATTCATCATTCATAGTAATCATGTGAAGTCAGAAGCCTTTAAAATTCACAATGTCTACAAACATGAATGCAGTGGCTCTCGCTGGCTGCTTACCATTCCAGGAGGGGCATTGTAAATGCTCGATGATTAACTGTTCTCCCCAAAGTGCAGTCCGTGTGTAAGTAACTGTAGTAACATTTAAAAGGAGGAAGCCAGGCTTTCTGCTCACACAGACTGACAGTGAGGGAAGACTCCTTTATCATAGCATTGATCAGAAATGCGCCCGTTATTGTGAGATGCCCTTAGGCCTAATTAAATATTAAACCTTTTATTGGCTCCCGCGAAGGTATTTGTAAATACATTTCATGCCAGGGAAAGCATCAAAGATTCCAAATTCCCCTCCTGACACAAAGTTGCGGTTATTGCCGCTCAACCCCCCCACCCCACCCAAACCATTTAGGCGCATTTAGAATGATGAAAGAGGAAGGAAATTGCTGGCGATGGCTTCCAGGGGAATGGATGGTATATACATCTCAGTCTATCTGTGAGAAATTATATGTTCCCGACTTCTATGAGGTTATAAAATGAGATCATAAAACAATGCAATGTATAGGGTTTGCCTTGAAGTTTACAGTCATTGTAATTCTGATTATCAAATAAAAAGAAGTCAATGTTTTAATGAAGCTGGAAAACAGATACTGCTGGTTTAGAGGCTGCACAGATTAAACATTGTTTTACTGCATTGTGTCTGGGAGTAATCACAGTGAGCGGAATGAGAAGAGAACCGCTCCGTTCTGCAGGAAGCTAACTCGCAAATGCACAGTCAGTCAGTCATAAACAACAGGTGACAGTACAGTCGGCATGTCTGTCCTAGGAAGGCGCCTTAATTGATGGTCCTGCCTGACTTGAGCGGATAAATCAGGAAGTCCATCATCAATAGAAGTGCCAGCTATCAAGTCATAACCCCAGCCAAAATAAATGGAGGGGAGCGTGGTATAAAACATATATTGGCCTTCACTTGCTTGCTATATCCATAATTCACAGGCATAAATTATACTGCCTCGCCGTCATTGCGGAGCCTGGCTGTCCCTTTTCGTTTACGGGCAGGCAGCTGAAGTGAGTCAGCTGGAGCTTTGTCAGAACGCACAGATTGAAGTTCACATGACCAAACAGCAGATGGAGCCCCTCGCATTGGCTTCGTCTGCAGCACTTTCACCGGAAACATTACATCAGTGATTTATTTTCCCCCTCCAGCTCTGTATCATCACTATTACATGCCATTTATGTCATTAGGGTTGGTGTGTGTTTGTGTGCCTCTGTGTGTGTGCTTTCTGCTTCAGGTTTCTACACAGTGAGAGATACAAAGGGACACACAAAACAACACAAGGCTACCATGAGTAAGATTGCTTTCAAAAGATCATTGAAAGCACTGCAACAAATGTGGGTCATGCTAGGTTGCGTGTCAATTAGATGCATTTGCCAACCCCAATTTATACTGTATTTGTCCACTAGATCCCTTTGGGTTGGTTTCAACTTTCGACCGCTGTCCCTCTATTTTTAAGCAGTTAGTCTACATTTGGGGCATATGTTGACATGATTTCCCTTTCCTTGTTTCTCTTGACATATTATATAATTCCACTTTTCTTTTTTTTACTGATGCACCAGCAATGTGTGCACAGATAATTTGGCTCATGTTGCTTTGAAAGCCCACATACTGAATCTCAGTGCAGGTTCCTCAACTTCTGTAGGATGTCAAAGTTGTTAATTGGCATCCGTCCTAATATAATTGCATCTCTCTCGCTCTGTGTTTATAAGTTTGTTCTGCGCGAAAATATAGTTTTCCATGTGACATTTACACCATTTTATCCACACACAGTGCATATATATTTTATCAACTTGTAATCTTAGACTTCACCACAAAGACCAGAGATTGATCCACACTGTACTGCAAATGTGAAGCACTGGTGCTTTGATGTTTGTTAGCCTGAAGAACACCATGGGATATAAGCACGATGGGAGATGACATTTAGGAAAAAAGGGGAAAAAAATGAGTAGTAGTAGAAGAAGCAGTGTGGAAAGCTTCTAGCTTGGGTGCCGAGGCGTGGACGGCACTTCTCAGTGTTGATTACTGCCATAGCTGAGGAAACCTGTGGGTGTTAGGGGAACCCGTTGGCATTTTGAGCTTCTTTTAACAAAGCCTGGATAGAGTGGGCTTGCAGCTTGTCACATGCTTGGGAAATGGGGCACCAACAACAACAAACGAGCAACTGGAGCTGCAACGGCTGCGCATACGACTTTGACAGTATGGATGGTTCCACACACCTGCACACACATCATTATGTCCTAAATATCCTAACTCACAAACTGCACAAGATGTTTTTTTTCCCTGTCATATTCAGACACATGCACACCCACACACAAACATTCGCACAGCAGTCGAGAAAGGCCAGATTGCTGTGGCTGAAGATACGTGCTGGAATCATCAATCACTGGAGCCTCCCTCTGGTCAAATCAAGTTTGTCCTGGTGTGAACAGAACACAATGCCAGCCGAGCAAAGACAGGCCCTCGCTGGTTGGCGGTTGCAAGGGCCATGCCGGGGCCTTTTCAAGACATCCGGAGGCATATCAATCTAATGGCAGATGGATGGACGATGATTAGGATGAGGCTGTGGCTTTGTGAGGCCAACTGGGACTCAGCGTCCGCTGCTGACAGATTCCTCTGCTCTTCAATCCACCCTACAGCGAAATAAGAAACAGCTGGAGGGAAGGAGAGCTCATTGTTCAAACCGCATCTGTTCTCAGTAAACTCCACCTTGGAAGGAAGACTCGTTTTTTGCCTCAATATCTTATGTGTCAGTTATGGCACTCAATGATTAAAGTGACCTTGGACAGTTAGGAAAGTGATGAAAAATGCTTGCTTGTTCAAAGTTAGGGGGGGAATCATGTGGCTGGACCTTGAAGTACAGCTAGAGTCTTATCAAGTCCAGGTTAAATCAGTGAAAATATGACCAACAGCTTCCAATCACCTTTAGAATGTTTCACCAATTCAATCTACGGTCTCATTCATGAAAGCCTTGAGCAACAAAGCAGCTTTATCTTCTGTTCATAAAATACAGACAGATGTAGCTCACACACCACATATGCAGCTGCTTTCCACAAGAGCTGTAGAGAAGTTTAAGCACTCCCATGCTGTCTCCATGCTACCAATTCCTCTATGCATTCTGCTATTTGTCAAGGTCAACTATTTCATCGGCGTGGAAAAGAAATCTGGGCTATAACCATGTTTGAGCAGCAGGATTCGGGGAAATGAGAAAGCTGAAGTGCAGCTCACGAGTGTAATTGGTCTCCTGGCATCTTCACACAGGGCTTGATTAACATGCCTTTGAAGCATTGCAGGCACATTTGCCCACAGAACAAAGACGCAGCAGATAATTATGATTAGAAATGTCTGAATTCCTACCAGTTATTGACAGACAAGGTATAGGAATGTCTCGGACATCCGTCTTTGATGTGAATTGATAGATACGCTCAGTCCCTTAAAGGTGCAGTTATCTTCAAAAAGCCAGACAGGATTAAAAAGAAAATGGTAGTATTTGAGGTGAGCAAGAGTAACATTAATATTAAGGCTGTGTGAAGCAAGGACAGGAAGCCTTTAAAGACTGTCTTTACTTAAACCAATCAGTGACTGGAGCTTTTGAATACCCACCAATGAGTGTTGATTGATTCTAGACTGCAGTAGTTGTGCAACTGTATGACATACCTGATCATTTATTTATTGCCTTTACCAGTGAATTCTTGTCAGGGTCACTGGAGACAAGAGTGTACCACAGCACGTACTCACTGAAACCCTGGCAGAGACACAGTGTCCTCAACACAAATATACTAGCTTTATTGTTCAAAGGTCCTGTATCTTAATCTGACTTGTCATATCTGCAAAGTCTTCATTTTAAAGTCTTGACTTAAATTTCTCATTTAATCATTTTATTTTAAGCACAAAAGGCTGTGCCTATCAATGACCTTCTGCAATCAATGACAGCACAGCTCACCCAATTCAGAAAACGTTTGAAATAATCAGATTTACTTAAAGTTGATACCTTCAGCCTTTAATTTGCTGCTAGATAGAATATTTTAACATTAAAAATGGCACAGAAATACGGTAGAGTGAGCAAAACTTACATAACTTATAAGGTTAAACACTCTGCACTGTTGACTTTCGTGAAAAATAGGTTTTACAGTTAAATTGTTGTTTTTGCATCATCTTAGACTCAGGTAGAGGTCATGCTCTAAAAGTTCAGCTGCAAAATACCAGTTAGCTATGCTGGGATGTCCTTCAAGTGTTGATGTCCTTTTCATCAGAAGTGCGCAAATTGGCCAGTTTGTTTGACAATCAGAGGTCATTTTGATAGACAAGTGACACACCTTAATTTTACATACTTGCCTTATGTGTATGTCATACACAAAGGAGAAGCATAAAAAGACCAAACAATTAGAGAAATAAAAACAACTTTTGCAGTTTCTAACATAACTGAAGTAACAAGAAATCTCACCTATCAATGAAATACAACTATTTTGATCTATGAAGAAAATCAAAGTCATGTAGCAAGTTTTTTCTTCTTCTTTTTTTTAAGATGCATTCAATCAGAAAAGGCTGGAGTAGAGCATGAAATCTCATCTCAGCATCACAGGGTTACACAGCTACACACATTTGCACTTAGGAGGTGCCTGATTCAACCACAGTGCTGTAATGTTGGACAGTGCAGCTTCGCCTGAACAGCTGGGGGGTTGAGTACCTCGCTCGATGGCGTTTTTACACTAGCTTTTGATGAAGGGAAGGTGTCAGCCATTGATTTCCTCCATCCGAATGGATAAAAATACCACACAAATGTGAGCCGTTGAGTCAGTTGTTTTTTCATGTTAGTTTATGAGTCATGAAAGGATGGTTTGAGGCAAATGTCTTATTGTATATTTCTTTGTAAATTAGTAATGTATCCTCTGTATGTTCTTCCATCCTCTCTTTCTTTTATACTGCCTTGGTTCTTCAATCTTTCACTGAACTAAATGCCATTAGATACCTCGGGTGGTAGATGCCCTATGCAAAGTGGCAGTGATCAGAGCAGTAATAATTATCTGATCTTAAGCCTGGTTATTTAAAAAAAATGAAAGCAATTCATACGAGATAATGGTTCAATGGCTTCTGCTGCATGGAGGAAATCCACCCTAAAATTACAATTCAAAGTGACCCAATTATGCTCAATCAATTAATATAACCACAAGTCAAACAGACTCATCTATGCCATTGTCGTAAACACAATTGCACATAAGGGGTTGTAAAAAATAAGCTTGTGTGGTGTTTGTGGCTTCACAAAGCCATGTTTTTTGATTCATTGTCAATGGAACACCTGCAGGAGTTACTTCAGTAGCTGTTCCTGGCAGACCGAGAAAATTTGTATTCATGTTCAAGTTCATGTTCAAACAAGACAAGAATATGCAAATTCCAGTCTGGGGTGGATTTTCCATTTGAGTCTCCATATTATATAACTATGCTATAAAAAAAATGTCTTTTCAACTTAAAAAGCAAATTTAGGATAGAGGGGGATTTAAAGAGCCACGTCAGCAAATCATGTCAGTGATTTGAACAAATAAATGCGAAAGCGACTCAGCCTCATTCACTTCAACAATTCTTTTGCTTTGCCAAAACAGCTCCATCTCCTTAATGCACTGTTGATGTCATACTACATTTCCATTACAACAGAGGCAGCTTTTCAGTTCATTCTTTTTAAATTTGCAGATTTGGGAGACATATTCCCCTTTGTGGCATAGAGAAAAAAAAGATCAATCAAGAATACCTCTCATGATCTTCATCCTTTTCCATATACAGGTAGGTCTATACAATATTCACAAAAGGCATGAACTAAACTTTGAATTACGGTGGAAATGTGGTACGTTTCTGCAGCGCCAAAGGTGAAACTTGATCACATCATTATCATTGATTTACTGTATGTAAAAGTTTAAAAATCTTCTCCCTCTTCCAAAACACTCAGAATCAGATCAAGGCAGAAAACGAGGTTAACTCCTCTTTGAGCATCATCCAGTTTAAGCCGGTGCTGTTTTGATCCAAACTCTCACAGTATATATCCTTGGGAGTACAAGTGCTCTTCCTCTGCATGCATATTCAAACAGAACGAGAAAGAAAAAAAGGGTAAACAATTAAAGAGAGGCTGTGCGTACTTCTGAATCTGGAACACTACACTTGGTAGAAGGGAATTAGCGTAATGTCATGTGATACTCTGGTGTGGTACACTTCAGTGCAAAAATAAAGATTCTTGCATGCCGGGATCCACATTGCACAAGAATCCTGAAAGAATGCCTCGTCCTTCACCCTTCTGGGATACAGCTAACATTAAGTTAAAGGATGTACAATCACAATTACGTCAGAATTAATGAACCTCTTATTTCTTGGCGGAGTCAGCACAAGTGCTTCATCTGGAATTACTTTCTCGTTGCTTTCAATATTTTTTTTAAATTAAAGTGCAGCTAAGCTGATTATGTCATGACAAACTGCCGCTCCTGGCTGCAGGTCATTAGCTTCACTGTCTAGGAGGTCACATGTGGGGTGTAAAAGTTTTTTTTTTGATATTCAAAGTTCAATAGATGAGTTAATTTGTTTCCTTGGAGAACAAATTAATTAGATAATGTCATCGCTACCGAGCAATCTGAGGAGCAAATTGAAATGAAATAATTTGCTAAAGGGAATCAGGGTTTTTTGTAGCCGTCATAGGTTCACATTCACACAAAACCAATGTAACATCTCAGTGGCTAAACCTTGCAGCTGCACAGATTTTAACCCAATCCTCATTTTGGCAAAGCCTTGATTTTCCTGACATTACAAGTTATTCTTATCCTCAGCAGGAGCCCATGTGACAGCCAATAAGAATCAACTAGTTAATTACCTCTGCATATTTAACAGCAGCTTTAATTTTCAACACCTGTGTGACCTATGTCAAGTCAGCAGGCAACATCTAGCGCAAGCTAATACAAGCAAAAATGTGGCACAGTGGAAAAAATGGAAGTAACATGATGATTTTAATAATAATAATAAAAAAAATAAATGAATAAATAAAAGCGTGGTCTGTATCCTGTTCCACAGCATGTGTTCATGGCCATATGGGTGTATAGAGAGGGGTTCTGCTTATGACAAAATGTGTCCAAAAAGAAAGAAGAGGAAAAAGAATGAATCATCACATTCTGTTCTCTGTTGGTACAAATGAAGGCAGCGCTTTTGAAGTCACTTAGGAGTTTGTAATTCCCAAATGGAGGACTGTTTGAGTTGATGTTTAACTGTTCAAACACACGTCTGAACAACTGAGATGAAGAGGGAGCAAATATCAGCAAACCGCACATAAAAAGGAATCCTCCTACGGCTAATGATGCCTTTGAATTTAGTTGAAATTTTAAGAAATCCTATAATTGTTAACATAGCTGGCCTCAATAAAAGTTGAGATGTCTTTGGAAATAGTGGCAGTCCAGTGGCAGTTTTACACCACCTACGCATTTTCCCAGTGGACCTGACTGGGAGAAAATGTCTTCACACACACAAAAGGCACAACATTTTGGACAGCCTTTGCTGCTCCACACACATTGTCATATCCCCATCAATATTTCATGGGGTCAATATTTTGCTTTTTGTTTTACGGTCAATAATGCATCATAATATCAAACAATATTTTAGTCTAACGTGGTCTATCTAACACCATTTCCACCTTGAAACACTGTCAGTTCTTTGGGAGCTTTTATGCAGGAGATCAAAGCTTTGCCAGGCTTCTGTTTTTACCCGACTGCATAAAAGATCAAGGCACGTAATGAGGCAACCTGAAAGGTGATAGTTCAGAAGATGAAAGTATTGGATGCTTTGGGTATGTCAAAGAGATGTGTGCGATACTGAAATTCAACCATCACATGCTTCTACTGTGATAATAATCCTGATTACAATTAACTGTATAATTCTCACTTGATCTCTGCTCACATTCATTATGCTGAGTAATATCTATGTATGCCATCTGACGTGGAATATGCTTAGAAAAAATCAGCACTTTTTAGATGATGTCTTAAAAAAAATTGCTTTATTGCCAATTTGCTGAAGAGCAGGATCATTGAATTTGCTGAGTGCTCCAGAGCTGGCATTTTTATTTAAATATCAGTGTTGAAATTCATTAGCAGACTTTTCAATTTTTATTTCAAAAGGTCATTCAACAACGTATTTTACATCACATTTAAGTGTGATCACATTTAGGAAACAGACTTCTGCATCTTTTCCTAAAAAATTCTCTGAAAACAATCTTATGCGAATGTATAGAAGCTGTCAAAGATGACATGTGGTCTTGTTAAGATCAATTAAAGCAGAGGTTAGTTTCTATGTCTGTGCTCATTTTCAGCAGCAGCTAGTTGATTGATACAGAATGACCCTGTAGTTAGCAGACGCTAAAACGGGTTCATTTTGCAGCAGTTGTTGAGCTAGCTTACTTAAGAAAAACAAGAAGGTATAAGGGGGGTGACTGAAAGTTCATATTATGAAATGAAAAGCAACTAATTAATAAAAAGTGTGATTCAGAGCTAACTAACAAGACTGCAACTGTTGCAGGGCCCTGAGGCCCAGGAGGCAGCAGGGGCCCAGAGCCTGGGGCCCCAGCCATGGGCTGTTGGCCCTGATGGTTATTCGGTGGATGTTTACTTGAATATTTATGAATAAGGGTACCCCTTAAATATGAAATGGTAGCCCTTATGAGTTTGGTCTATCCGTCCTATTGCAGTGTGTTAATTATGAACACTTATTAGTAATGACTTAAATGACACTAAGCTTTCTGTATTCAATAGAAACATTTATTATTCCCTCAATTTCATTCACTATTTAAATATAATTAATAAATTAATATAATATATTATTAAAAATATTTTTTTGTTTATTTAATTTAATCATAAAAACTACAAAGGTGAAGGTATTGCTGGGTTATTGTTTTTCATGACAGCCTACTTAAACATCGCATTTACCTAAATCAGATTAGTAAGTGTAACATGACGGTTGTAGGATCTTGACAAGTTAGCCATCTCAGATAGAAGCATGTCAAGCAAGCCGAAGCACAAAAGTGGGGCAAAAATGGGAAAGAGAAAGAGAGGAAAACTTAAAGAAAGAGCAACTTCTTTACAGTTGTTGGATTGGATTGTCATCTAATGTGCAGCAGGAGCTCGTCATTATCCCCACAGCAAATTAAGCTACATCGCGTGAGTACAACCATTTTTTTGGGTTTAAATTAAATATCGTTGCTTTTCCAATGAACTACCCACAGGAGATCATATTTAGCCACTAACCAGGGATGATGAATGATGACTTTTCTAAGTATAAGAGATTGTATGATCAGGTACTTAATCTTTTAGACTGCTTCAGTGCCAGTAGGACTACTTGAGTAGGCTATTAAGTTGCACAATTTATTAATGAGCATTCCTTGTGTTTGTCATGGTTTGGTTGCTGCATGTCTGATCTGTTTAGTTGAAAAAGTATTGAGAAGGAATGATAATTTCACAGGCTTAAGGTCTCACTATTGATCATTTTGGAGTTGGGCCTTTTGTTATCTGTGGTGCTGTGGCACAAAGGCTGGTCCAAGGCTTCTCTATAGTGACAAAAATAGTAAAAGCCACAATGAAAGTGGTTTTAGGATGTCTGTGTGTGTGTGTGTGTGTGTGCGTGTGTGTGTGTTGCCTTTAGGACAGACCAGAAAATGCCTGTGAAAATGTTGACACCGGGGCCCATCCTTGTCACGTTATGCTGCTGGTTTGAAATCAAGACTTTGTCAATACCAGGCAGCAACGCAGTCTCTGATTGGTTGGCAGATTAATAAATGAGCCGCTTTGATTTGGGGGTTACAAGTTGTACCTCTATGTTGGTTTTTACAATAAAAGAATTCATATTATTACAGCAATAACATGTTATGTTAATATGCCATATGAGCTCAGTATTATTATTCAACTACTATATATAAGTACATTTTACATTGTTTATTCATGTGACAATTTATTTCATAATCTTATATTCATTTATTTGAGCACTTTGGGGCTCCACAGTCAAGTAGGTATATATCATGTAAGCATTAAAAACAAAGACAAATTTAAAAACTATAATCAGAGAGCCTCTTGAATTTGAATCACGCAATGTAATACTAAAAGGCTGACCCAGACAGCAATCAACTAATCTAGTTATTATCATTGACCCCTGGAAGTATAAAAGGGCATTGTAATCAAGCAGGCACCACACAGCGATTTAATTCCTGTGGATCATCAATACTGTGAACTATAGAAAAACTGAAATAAATCTATTGGTCATATCTTCAGTCACGCTGAGCACAGCAAGACAGCTCGCCCCCGGGGGGGACATTAGTGCTTCATTTTCACTTAACCCTCTGTGGCTGGGTTGTTCGGGGGTGATTGGACATGCAACTGGTCTGCCAAGCACCAACAATCTGTCATTCATGTGTCAGAAATGCCGAAAGCATTGGGAAACTGTCTTGTTAGCTATTGATCGTCGCATAAGTCCCTGATATACTTCAGTCAAAAATACATAAACAGATGTCTTGTCTGCCCTTGAATTACAGGAGACAAATAATGTGCTGAAAACACACACAAATATAGTTGTGAAAAGGTGTAATTAAAATACTGTCTTTATGGTGAAAATAGATGCCTATAATGCCTTTTCATACACATCTTCAAACATAAGAGCAGGTCCTTCAGTGCTTAACTTGACCTCTCCAGAGAGTTTAGAAATAATTATAAAAGAAATCCTTTATTCTTCATGTTGTTTCAAACACAGCAGGGTTCTGATTTGACTCTAATAACGCTCACAACCCTGTGACTAATTCTGTGAAGGGCGCAGCAACAAACTCAAAATATACATTACTGTCAAGAGTCTTAGCACCCACACTGCTTTCTTCAGGGTGCTGAAAAGAATAGCTCAATTGAGATGGGCCATCTGGAGGAGGCATTACAGCTTAGACCAAACCAACAACAATAGATTATACCAATCTCATGTAATGTGGGAGGTTGTCTCGTAAAAAGACATGCTTCATGTGGCATTTGTTTTGTTTATTTATTGAATATAAAATGTTTGAGAGGAGTTCACAAAAAAGGTAGTTCAAAGTGAGCACCTGTATTTGTTATTTTTGTTCATCATCTTAAGCATAAGCAGAGATGAGAGGCTGTGACTCTCAGGTCAGGCTAGATGACTGGCTACTACTTCAGTTTAGGGGTGTCCAGGACATCTTAATTACAATGATTATGCAAATAATGCTATTACACATGCTCTGAAAGGGACAGGAAAAGTGTGTCAAAGGAATGAGATCTGGCACATATGATCATCTGGGAAACTATGTTCCAAACAAAAACACCACCACAGTGTGTACTGACATGCTTTAGAGCGCTTCTCTGAACTTGGTACATTTTGAGTATATTTATTCCCTGCACATTTTCTTATCATTTCCTTTCCCAGCACAAAGTAATTTTAAGAAAACTTCAACTCTTGATGCAAACTTATAAAGTATTTGGCATAAGTTCATGGTTCAGAGAGCTATTCACTCCATGAAGGACAAAGAGGATGTGCATCAATATGCCAGGGGAGATCACAGCTGGACAAGAATGTTTGGAATGCCTCGGCTGACTTCATCCCTCACCTCCGTCTGTTTGACGCTCCCCGTTCTATTGATGCACAGTAACAGAAGTGGTATTTTTACAAAAATGTGGAAATTAATGGATTGGTTAACAAAGCACTGCAAACTGAAATATAGTTCTGGATAACACATGAAAACTCAGCATTATGAAATGACAGCGAGATGCTTTAAACTCTTATCTGAATAGACAATGTGGTGGGAGTTCTGACATGTAACTGATGACACCTCATGATACTTCTGACAGCCTTGTCTTCACTGTTAAGTTGCTGCTTGAACTAATGTTTGCTTTACAGGGTGAGTGGGGGAGATGCCTCCCAGCTTCCAATACCAGATTTTTAATGCAAAGCTTTGATTGCCAAAGCTAAAACTGTATTATATTGTGCTTAAACTTCAATTGGGCACTTGCAGAAAAAATCACAGCAAGCTTCCCCATTAAAATTTAATAAGCACATAAGCAGATAATCAAATTGTTTATTTTTTCATGCTAACCTCGATAGCAAAGTAAATTTAACAGGAATAGTTAACATTTCAGGACATATTCACTTATTAACAAGATTTAGAAGTGTTGGTAGGCAGGTTTTAGTAGGACTGAGGAGACTGGTCTGCCCTCAAAATGACAATATTGGTCATGTACAGGCAGCAAAATATGGCTGCAGTAAAGTAAAAAAGTTATGTTATGTAAAACTTACATCATATTACTATGAATAGGTCGTCAACTTTGCAAGATGTGTCCCAAAACTTTTCTCTGAATTTCTGAGTTGTTGTTGTGTCACATGAATTTTACCAGTTGGGAACAGATTTTTTTTTTTTCTGAATACTAACATCAATGTTCTCATCTTACTGACAGAAAGAAAGTGAAGCATATCATATTTCCTTAGCTGCTGAACTGTTCCTACAAATAATGTTCATATATTTTTACTCAATGAACCCTCATTTATAATATAAACTTGGTCAAATATGAGAACATTGAATACCTCTTTCTCTAAAGCCTCTAGAAAAAAAACAACTGTCAAATGTAAGGAACAAATGGATGTTCCACTTATAGTGCAGATAGATTTCTCCTCAAACCAACTATTCTCAAACTCTGTTAACAATTAATGACACTTGCACCATGGGACAGAAATCCTACATGGAAGTGTGAAAAGTGAATATTAAAATAAGTCTGCCTCAAGAAGTCTGTTCAATCTGTAGGCTCCTCTGTCGTCTATTCCCGATCCATTTCTGTCAAGGAAAAAATATAGAGCGCTGTGATATGACAACATTTTCTCCTCATTTGGCAAATAAACCAAGTCAGTAAACATGCTTCTCCTTCCTGTTCAGCGCTTTGAAAATGTGCCACTTCTTCTCTATAATTCATTAACATTGGATGGTTAACCATGCACACCAGGCATTTATTTATTCGCTGTACCACACATCCATATAACACCATGCAAAAATAAGATTTGGGGACCCAATTTTAAACATTTGGGTAGTGAGAGAAAAAGTATTAACCAGAAAACCATTAAAAAAAGACTCACAATAATGTGCTACGCAAATGATGATAATGATAACAAGACAAAGGAAAAGCCCATAGGGGGAAAGCGGAACGGTGAATAACAATCCAGTGATAATGGTACGTTTCTTTGCAGTTACAATAACTGGGTGCAGGAATACTGAACATTATGCAAAGCTAAATTCATAAAAATAAATATGTTGATTCACAATATTGTAATTACGTCTAGTTGATGGGTATTGGAGGTTATGATAATAAAAGTGTTTTTTATACACTGTGTTATCATTTCATGTGTTGTTGTTTTTGTTTTGTTTTTTTCTTTTTTTTATAGCTGCTGCTGGGGCTCCAAAACCTAAATTCTCTTGCAGCTTCAAAGCAGATAGAGAGCAAAGCTTTTCACCCTTGTGTGCCAACTTTTTGATAAGCACAAAGAGACATCTTAACCACTTGTCAGTCAGCTATCGTAGCAGCGGGGCCAGAAGACAGGCAGGCCAACAAAACAAACAACCAACACTCCTCCATCTAACCTATCTTGGAATAAATGGACAAAAGCAGCAAGGGAGGCAATAACCAGACTGCTAAACCTGCTCTCCTCACACCGGCACACCAGCCAATTCAGCATCAAGACACCCAAATGATATTGCGCATGTGGAGACTCGGCCCAGCGAAGTGTAAATAAGCATTTCCATGCTCAGCATTGGGTGTATAACATGGTGTCAGGTAGCCACAATGAATGTAGAGAGGCAGAAGGAGCAATCAGCCAACCTTCGCCTCCCAGAGATGGAGGGCCACCGCCGCACACACAAACAACCAATCACCATGGGACAGTGATTGATGTCTCATCCTGCTTTGAAATCTATCATCCTGACCAAGTGGCTGTCGAGACCTCGCCTGACAGATTGTTAAACACAGCTTAATATGCATCACCCTGGCAAATAGTTCATTAATTCTTTATTATGTGGGCCTGGGTTGTGTAAGCCATTGTCCAAACCTGTATTTAATACACTAAGTGCTTTGGTGTCCAGAGCGGGACATGGTTTAGTAGCGCTGTATTCCATTTAGTTCAATCCTCATTAAAAATAATCACTGCACACTGGGAGAAGAGGAAAGGAAAGATATGAACAGAAATGTGAACAACAATGTACTGAATTCTGTAGCTTTCCCATGAGATTGTGGCTGTTCATGACGCATACAAACTGCAGGCAAAGTAAGGGTGGATGAAGGAGAGGTGCACAGCTGAAACCAAGCACTTTGACCCAAGGGACCAGCGTTTTCGTCCAGCTAGAAACCAAACTCGTGTTTTACATGACTTGGTACTGTGGTTCCGTAAAAGTAATTATTTAAAGACTTTTTCAGGAAGATATCCTGCAAACCAATACATGAGAACACTCTCTTCCTCAGCAAGCTAAGAAGGATCATTGAGAAAATATCAAAATAAGAACATTTAAAGTTATTTGACCAGACTTGGATCTTTTTTAAAAATGGTCATTCAGTTCAAATGGTTTTGCTTGTTCCTGAAACAAAAGGTAGGAGATAAAGGTATGCATAGTGACATGCATGAAGATTTTTGGCCTCAACACTTCATTAGCAAAATTCCAGTGCATCTCTACTTGCGAGCGTGGTGAGGCAACAGTTTGGTTTATTCTTAGATCTGTGAAATCACACTGCATCTTGCCAGTGTCATTTATGCTACCTCACCTCACCCTTTAAAGTTTACTGAGAGACTGCGAATAATACAGGCAGACACCGTCTTCTTGCCAGGATTTTTAAAGTCCCTGTGATATTTCTTTAGCAGCTTACTTCAGCTCACTTTCACAAAGACCTGTTTTGTCACAAATAAGTATGGAGGAGCCTGCATTGAGTTAGCTGACATAATTATTTTATGTAGTTTGGCATTCTGACAACACATTTTTGCACTTCTTATGGCAGTGCCCTTGCAGACCTCATCCTGCACAAACTGTGACTTATGTAACGTAAAACCTTGCCAAAAAGGTCTGAATGATGAATGCCAATGCGACACGAGTCGCATTCGTTACAAAAGCGAGTAAAGCCACCCAAGGGGCTAGCTGCATCACTTAGTTCTTCCACCCACATGGAGCTTTCAGTTTATCATCCACCATCTTGACAAGTTGTTCCTCATTCCCGCACTTATGTGTCCTACTCGACCGCTTGTCCCCTCCCTCCGTTGGCTGGGCAAGTCACAGAAAAAGGGGAAGGAGAGGTGCCTTCACGGTGAGGGTTATTTTTCTTCCCTGATCCCTGTCTGATAAGTGTGTTTGCTCTTTTGTGTCTGGGGCTACTCTTAATCAAGAGGAGGTGGAACATAGAAAGAATTTGGAGGGCCTGCTGATAAGGGAAGCATCTGTTTAACATTTTTTCTTACATGCAGGGTTACAGACCAAAGGCAATTTGGCCACAGGAAAGGCAGATAAAGAGGGTATAGCACATTAATGCAGATCTATTCCAAGCACTGCAGACAATACTAAAGCTATTCAGTGAAATTATCTCTTTGCCTCGATTTCAGTTGGTGAAAAATTGATGGTATCTTTTTTGATAGCAGACTCATTGCTTTCATGATACTGTAGTCCATGAATTATATTGTCAATCATGGAACACTTTTCTTGGTGCTCTCCAAGAGATAATTACATCTAGTCGTGCAATGGACACATTGAATAGTGCAAATCTGTATAGTTTATAAGTACATGAAATGGAGCAAATCGCAAAGAATGACAATCATCCCTTTTCAAGTGCACCATCTGTGACAGGTGGAGAGCGGACACTAATTTAGCATTTCAAAGCCTTTCCACTGTTCACATGTTACTTTATACCTGTAATCGCCTCTCACAAATATATTTTTAGCCTCTTGGATTCTGCCGTCCCCACTGGCCGCTTCCCCAGGGAAATAACCGTTCCCGGTGCTGACATCCACGGTGTGTTCTCCATAGATCAAACAGGCCTGGTCCTGAATTGCCAAGGCCCTGAGGGTCCATCCTGCCAAACACATGAACTGTCTTTGTTGATGCCTGCTGGTCAACTATTAGTAACTCCTGAAGGGGTTTTTACGCCTCTAGGATATGCCATGTTAAAAAGCATCACAAACTGGATGAAGTTAAAAGTTAGAAAGAAAGATAAACTTGATCTCTGGCAAATAAGATTGTGAGCGGCTTGAAGTCATGCTCCGCCTTTAGACTTCCTCCCTCACTTTTGAAGCTTTCCATCTTCTTCCTACCCACTCTCATCCTTTAGAAACCCCAATTAAGAGAAAAGTATTTGTGTGTGGGCTTCTACTCAGTTCAAACAAAGACCTAATCATAGAGCATCACTGGCATTGTGGTTTAAAAAAAAAAAAAAAAAAAATAGCACTTGGCAGGAGGGTAAAGCATTGGCCTGGATTCTGAGGAAAAGTTTGTTCTACTTTCTCTACACTTTTCACTGGTCTCACAGTGCTTTGTGTTTGTTGCTCTAAAATCAGAGATCAGCACATTTGTTTAATGTGGAAATTAACTTTCATCCTGTCATGCTAAATTTAACATAGTACAAAGCAACCTTTTTTCAGGGAAAGGGGGGCGGGAGCCGTATGCTGCCGTTTCTCATTTTAGGGAACCTTCACAGAGAGGAAACATTCAAATTCTCTTTTCCAGGAGCCATTTTCACAAGTGATTTCTGCAACACTGGGCCATCAAAGAAGCTATCTCAAGACTTAGAAATGTGGCTCTTTCATTCAGAAATCTGAAGCGACCTATCCTTGTTCATACCATTTTGTGTAGCTTTCCCATAAGCAGCACCTCTGTGGTAACATTCTACACTGAAAAATCCTGAATATTTAATGTCCTAATAGGTGCAGGAAAGTCAAGGTTCCCACTCTTTCTAAGAAATTATTTCCCAGGACATTTTTACAGGGATTTTCTTAATGATACAGGGCAGAACAAGCTCACAAATGGACATATAATTTCCTAGTACACATAATATTGACACATTTAACACAAGTATATTATTTTAATGATGCAGGGCTCATGATGAAGTGTCCTAAGTTCATTACTAGTGACAGCTACACCCATTACTGCTAAGAGAAGTTTTAAAAAGCCTACAACTATTGCAGTTAAATCTGCATTAGAGAGTCTCTCAAGGCGCTTATCTTATATCATGTACAAGACCAAACTGAACCTTTGCCAGCTCCAGAAATTAAACTGATGATGGTTGAACCTAACTTCTGCGTCTGGCTAGCTGAAATTATGTCCTCCAGTAATTTTAAGTCAAACTATCAGTGTTTCTAGCAATAGCAACAATAGCAGGACACCTGCATTGTTTTTTTCTTTGCTATTCTTGTGTTATCACTGTGTGCTTCCATGATTTTCCCTTTCCCTTGCCCTAAAGTCAGGTAGTCACATCATAGGCCCATTAAGACCATTTTAGTAGACCTCTTTAACCAAACAAAACCAAAAGAAAACCCATTAATATAAGACTAGTCAGGAAGCTAACTTGCAATTTTCTTGTTTTTCTATGAAAAGTCAGTCCAAGTCTGTTCCATTCCAGGTCTACAATGAAAAGCTAGATTGAATGAGGGGAGCCGGAGTAAAAAGGAAACTTTTTTATATCCTGATTCATGCGTGGTTCACCTACTTTGAAGTTTCCTACACTGCTAATCGTACAAACAGTAAAGTTCCAAGTTCAAAAATATGCATCTTAGCTTATGTAGACAAGTAAGGGGTTAAATAGAATTATATTTTAGGTTTGCATAGATTATTTCCAGTATATCTATTCTGGTCTCCGTGACTGGTAAAACTCTTTTGCTGATCGTTTGTGATCAACAAATAAAAATAGATTGGATCAGCACATCCTATGTTACAGACCAATTATTTTGTACAAGAAATAATGTGTCATCTTAATTGATTCTGGAAGACAAGGGATCTCATTAGTCACTCAGATTGATACCATACAAGGAGAATAAAAAAGTATGCCTTCCTTATAGAGAATATACATTGTTTATATGAAGAGTGATTGAGGCATCATTGTTTGAGTGAAGAGAAACCAGAGTTTGTGTTATGGTCATCTCATAGAGCTGTACAGCTTTATCCCCCTCAGTCATTCTGATCTCTCTGTTGCCACACACAATTCCCCCTGGGTTTAATTATCTGTAAGTGTTGAGAAAGGTAGAAAGGGGGCAGTCTTTATACATTGTGACCAGTGTCACTGCAATGTATGTTGACTATCAGGCAGAAGGAGCAATGCTTCATGGTATTTCTCTGTATTAAAGTGTGTTCTTTCATAGGCCAAGTAATAAAAAAGGGAATTAATATAAAGGACCTTTAATGTCATTTCAAAATATGTTTTTTTATATATATATATATATGTACATATAGAACAAGACAAGGCAGAATAATGTGGTTTTCCCCTTCATCAATATTCACAGGCACAAATTGTCAGCGTGGCCTTAATAAATTTGATAACATGCTTTTTTATCATCCCATGTGAGTGCAGCGTAAGATTACAATGAAAGATGAAACAGTGTTTGTATAACAACACCTTTATTATTCATATGTTTCATTTTGAAGTGGCCTCCTCATTAATCTAGGCTAATTATGGCTGTAACACTTTGGAGACTGGATAGCGGAAACATGCTTGGAGAGAGAAATGCTCTCTCAAAGACACTCAAAACAACTACTGAGGCAATGTAATTTACAGCAGGCTGCCCTAGATAACACAGCTCAGCTTGTTTCCAGTTGTATATGGATCGTATATGCACCGTTTACTCTGTGCTTTCTTTACGCTGCATTTTAAATGTGTTTCAGGTAAAGTTGTGTCACTTCACACTCTAAATCACTGACAGAAAAGTAATTTTCACATTAAGAAAAAAACTTTTCTGACTCAGAACCATAGTAATTACATCACTACCACAAGAGCACTAGAGACATGATTAAAACATCACAAGCATCAAGAGGAATTATTTGCTTCACAACGCTGTGTGCACATCAGAATGAGTTATAACAATGAACTAACTTCGTAATGGTCTCACATAAGGTTCTTGTGTAAGAATAAAAAAGTTACAATGAATATGGTATATGAGACATTAAAACAGCTGTTAACTTCATATTATACTACCCAGGGAAACTGTACCCGCGGGGGTACTCTTGCAGCTGCTGGGAAGCTCGACTAATATGCTACGTATACTTTAAATGAAGCATGCCATGAAAACGGTGGGCACTGCTCCTACGCTGTATGTGTTTGTTTTGCATCTACTGACACAGAGCATTCATTTCTAGCAACATGTACAACCAAAATTTCAAACAAATGCAGGACATGTTAGCAAGTTCATAAAATTGCTTTGTAATAGTGTCGGACAAAAACTGTAGTGATCATCCCTACAAACTGTCCAAGTAGAAATAATAATATACAAATTATGGATTTAAAGAGCTAGCTAAAATAATAAATAGTTAACATATGATCAATGGTTGAAATAGTTTGTTAAAAAGTTCAATCAAAGGCTGGGTAGTACGGCCAAATCGTCTATCCCATAACAGGTCTTTACTTATGGAGATAATCATAGTTGGCCCTATATTTAGCAAGATAGTGATTATAATTCTTGGGTTTAATCATGCTCCTTCAAAATATCTCACATCCAATATTGTATGAAAAGTCTGAGTGAGCTTGTGAGCACTGTCAAAATCATGTATGATAACATCAGGATATGATTCTATTGAAAGATGATAAATCATCATATTGAATTATTGTTGTACTGTCCTAGCAAAAAGTCATGGATAAATAGTAGTAATGGGTATATGTATATATGAGAGGAATAGTTTAATGGGTAAAGATTATAACATGTCCTGGTACTCCAGATAATGATACTAATCATGTATAGACTGACTTGTTCAATCAAATGGATTGTGTTAAATAACATCAGATTCAAATAAAGTCGAATGAACCCTCTGGAAGATGCTAAGTGGTGTCTGTGTGGGGGAACATCAGACAAGTCTCGACATTGCAGTGGCTTTCTGAAGCAAATATCACAACACTGAATTCTGAGTATCAACCAACTCATGAATATGCTGTGGCACTATTTGAGCCACGGGGGCATAATAGTACAACATTGCCTTAAATGTTTAGATTTCTTGACTTCTTTAGGTTAAACACACACTGAAGAGTAAATTGTCAATATCAGCATTCCTATAATTAGACTAGTGGTAATTGTGCCAGCCGGAGTTCACCTCAGAGACAATATGTACTTCGCTAACTTCAGTAAAAACATTAAAGTCCCTGTGAGACCTGCTGGCAGACTGCTACTTGCTCTTTGAAAGTAAGTTAGAAAATTAAATCAGGTTGTTTGTGATCCACTTTGCACATTAACTATTGATATCCCGAGCCTTGTGCGATTACATGGCATAGTAAGACTAATTACATTATATTATAATACTAATTACGTTCCTAAGGGTCGCATAAAATTGTTGGCTGTCATTTCCATACCAAACTAACATCCAAGGGGCAGGGTGTGCATAATTAGCCTTCAAAATGAGATGCGGGCATATTGGATTACACTGTACTTATCCTGTCTGTTCTCTCTGCCTCTTTTTTCTCCCACATTGATTGCAATAATGCAAGCCGCCGACTGTGTGCGCTCCCTATATAAGCTCATCACCCATATAGAAAGATGTTGTGCCTGTATGTTAATCTATAAAGCATAAACAGGGTGGTTTGCTTTCATATCCAGAGTGGAGGGCTTTATTATTCTGGTTCTGCTGTATGACACTTCTGGGTTGTGTCCCAGTAGAGAACCTCGCTGAAACTGGGTCGAATGTTAAATCGGCTGTTGAATCAAGAACAGAGCAGGAAAGCCTCAAAAGGAGGCTTGATGTTTGCAAAAAAGGTATGGTGGTAACAGCATATTCTTTTCATATACTTGTCATTTAATGATGGTTTCATCATACGGCATGGGCTAATTCGACATTCAAAAGGCAGATTTCTTGATGTGTGAACGAGCATAAGCAGCGCTTGTTATTGAAGTATTAATCAATTACAAATTTTGAAATGCAATGCAATTAGTATGCCCTTTGAGCTCAATGTTGTTAAGATATTTAAACTAAATACCACTGCAGCGTGCTTCAGTGATCTTTTTAAATATTGCGATTTCAAATAAGTTACCATAGTAAATGGCTATTTCTATTGAGTGATTTGCATGTTCCCTGGATTTTCATTCTTTTTCATATCAGTACAGAACGAACTTGATGATAACATTCAAATATATGTGCACATAATTTTAGAATACTCGGTGCAAGTCACCTCCAGATGTAACACCTCCGAGGCTCCATCCTGACAGTGTCATGATGTAAATTGGTCCCTGATGCAGTGTCTCTCCTGCCTCATGGTGCACGTTATTCTCTGCTCTGATAGCGAGCAGGAGTTTGCTGCTCCATCTTTTCACCCAAAAGCTACTGGGGTTTTAAGGTGATGCATGAAAAGCATTTTCCAGTGCTTCTGCTGTTTTCTGTCTCTGTATCTGTTTCAAAACATTGGGGTTTCTAGCTTCGACTGTTGATGGTGGAGTGACAAGTTACTCATCAAACACAGCAGGGAAAGCAGTCATTAGAAAGCAGCTCTGACAGTCTCCAGGATGTTCCAATGATGTTACAACAATTTGTGATGAGTGTTACCCGAGGTTAGACACACTGTTAGTGCAAGCTGATTTCTGACGGGATAGCTTTATTTGTCTGGTCGTATTATAAAGACGATGGTAGATTTACTTCAACAACACTAAGTATAAAAGCTAAAGACTAACACCATGTCTTCTTCTAACATTATCTACATTAGTTTCTCTGGGACTCGAGAAAAGGTATAACAGCTTGAACATGTAGGCCTTGTGAATGTAAAAGATTACAACACTATCTTGATTGAAGTATGCTCTACCCTTGACATGGAATAATCTTGGTTGGAGTTCACATGGTTTCTTCTGAGAGAAGGTAAAACATTCCATTTGTCTGCTGAACATTGAAAAGCAGCATTTTCCAAGGGTTGGCAAACTCAATACACATCAGAGAGCCTGGATAATTAGACGCGGCGGCTCAATGATGTCTCATGTTGTGTATTTTTCAATTCTGTGTTCCTCTTGTAAGAGTTCTTTAGTTCCATTGTATTTGTGTTTCATTCGAGTCAAAGTTTTTTATCAAGAAAACATACCAGCAAGATTTTTAACCTAAACAACACAATAGGGCATTGCTCAAGACCATCCATAACAACCCATATGTGCGTAAGTCAGAATGACCTGTATAAGCATGGTTACAAAATGTACTATTCAAAAAAAACACACAACACACATCATGATATGCAGTTTGCATTTGTAAAAATAGCTGCAGTGTCTTTACATTTAGGAAACAAAACCAGTGATTCAGGCTTAAGACTGGTAAGGCATCATAAAAGACATAAATATATGTAATGTCTGAAGTCAAGTAGTTGATAAATTACTAAGAAAATTAGTTATTTAAAATCGTGATGCATAAAACCTGAGCTATGTAAGTTCTGTCATGTTTGTTCAGTCAGTTTTTATGAGGAAAATTTTTTTTTTTGTTCATGAAGCAATTAAGTGCAATGATTATTTTTCTTTTAAACTGTCTCAGTTAATTTTGGTCATTTGATAGCAGAACAAGGTCATAGATATCAACAGATATAGATATCACCATTACAGTATGGTATGGAAAATTATTTATGTCATGGTGCAATGGTCATACTAGGTAATACTAACTGATGGAAATGTTTTTCACTGAAATATA
>JAOWBC010000935.1:7732927-7760481 GCA_028566105.1 Hypoplectrus providencianus | reverse complement strand
ATATGGAAATGTTTTTGTTCATATAGTTGAACATTTATGTTATAATGTCTCTAGGAGACTATAACAAAAAAAATCTGTTTGTCTGAGTATGTTGGATTTAATGTTGTGTTTTGCAGTTTTAAACAGAAATATCTCTGATGTGTTAAGAAAGTCCTTGACAGCCTTGTGATTAAATAGTCCTCATCTATATCGCACATGTACATATTAACCGCCTGGCATCAAAGGGGCAAAATGTAAATCCTTTGTCTACATTAGGCTAAACATCCAGATAAGGGTAGGCAAGGTTGATAGTACACAAGCACCGGTGATTAATTACAGAGTGAGAGATACTGAGCACCCTCCAGAAAGGTATCCAGAACCACAGTCAGAGACAAAGAGGAGAGTCAAGTAATTCCAGGAACTGACACAACAAACATATTATCCGGCCCTTATCTTAGCAGGGAAAACTGTATTTGGAGCACTCGCTCGGTAGATAGAAGAAACACAAAAAGCTGCATGGGTCCATAGCACCAAAGCACCAAACCATACAGCAGACACTGCATCTGATGAGGTTCTGAGGCAGTACAAGGAGGTTAGTCACACTGATCGGTCTCACAGGGAGCATTCATTTCATAGGATAATGCTATTGAGAATGTGGCACGACACTATCAGAAATGCATTTTCATGAGGGTATTACTTGAATAGTTCTCTTAAAATAAATCCTTCCTGTTAGCACAACTGCCTGTTATGAAGCTAACAGCTCAATGTCATAATTGGATGAATATACTTAACACAATCCTACAAATCTTACAAAGTTTGGCTGGCATGCATTATGCATACTCCAGCTCTCAGAGTTTAGGAAACAAATGTATTCTTGACATCATCCTCCATTTTGTATGAGTCTAGAATAACACCAGTACTTTTCAAAAGAATAGTAATTAGGCCCTACACCTCGCGACTCAGTGTGCCGATAGAATTTTATAACAGGCAAATTCAGCTGAGAGTCTAGCATACATTTTGCACAGTCATACTTCAAAGCAGGAAGTTGACTTCCAGAATCACACAGTTAAATTTTGAATTCTGATGCAGCACTGAGTGATCGAAAAATAAGAGCATGCACCTTTCATACTGTTGCTTTTATCAATTTCACTTTGGAGACTGAAGTAGTTTTTGACACTTGCTTCCCATAAACAACAGTTGGGGGTAAAAAATAGCATTTTCCCTGCGTATCACAGAGGCTGATTCTTACATAAAGAAAACATGTCTCAAGTTGTCAAGCTGCTTTGTGAGCCTTCCAAAGGGGCTGCAGACAAATATACTTCACAATAGGGGAAAACAACGCTACAGTGGGCTTTGACACGCCCTTTCTCTGCCTTTCTGACTCATAAACTGTGAGCGCTAATAGCAAGGACCACTTTGTTCACTCCAGCTCAGGACCTTTTAATATTTTTGCTCTTTTTTTCCCTCCAATTGTACGGCTTCAGATTCTGGCCAGAATGAGAGAGGGCATACGGCATGCAACAGTGGGCCATCTTCAAATCACCCAACAGGCAAACAGACGGATGGCATGCATCATTACTGGGAGTTAATGGAGCAGTAGTTAAGATTCTGCATATATGCAGACTCCTAAACTACTTGTCCAAATTGTTTCAGGCTTTGCATCCAGCAATGTAAGCATGTGTGTGAGCATAGAGTGCATTTTCATTTATGAACCAAGATGGAAAAGTTTACTGTTGGAAGGAGTCGTGGAGAGCACAGGCTCTTAACATGAGCAAGAAGTCCAAAAACATCAAGAGTTGGATTATCTTGGAAAAGGCCACCAGCTGTTCCCGCTTGTCTTTAACAATGCATCAGCCTGATGGCAATTTCCACTCCATCATGGAGCTCAATTTCCAAAATGTGCTGCCAGACTATTTGATATTTATCGTGGAATTGGCAAGTTCTGTTAGCTTCTGTTCTGAAAAGTACCCGCAGCCAAGACCCTGTATTACTCATGCACCCACAGTATGGTAGACTTTGGCCTATTAATTTTCTTCCAGGATATGAGTAATGGCTCTGCCAGTCTTTATGTGGCCACAGGGGTGTTTACCTTTGATTTCTTGATCATGTAGAAACTCCAAAGTTCAAATAATGTAAGGGCTGACTTTGCTTTGTATTAGTTGTAATATCAATATTAATAGCACTATTAAGCTGCATGAATACAGAATTTCATTTAATAAAGCAGTCCAAGTTAAGTGTCGTTTCATTTGGAATTTAATTGTTAGAAAAACTGATGCTGTCAGGAGGCATTTGTCTTTCCTCAACCCCCAAATTTAGCGCAAGCTATGAATTTGCGTTATGAGGCCTCATCCTCAGGTGACCTTACATTAGCAGATTTCTGCTGTCCATCACACATTCCCCCATCATCTGCATTCGTCAAGTGAAGACGGCTGCTCCTTCTCATCCTGTCTCTCTCTCTCTCTCGCCATTTAATCAATGCAGACTTACACCCACAGTCTTCCAGGGAGCCGACGACAAATGATTAGCAATCATTTTGTTTAGGCTGCTGCCGAGGGAAATCTAACTCTCAGGGTTAATGTCCTATATGACACAGGGTAAGCTGAGGAGGAGGGATCTCCCTGCTTATCTGCTGATCTGCACTTTGGGTTATCCCTCTTCTGGTGATTGATATTAAGCAAGGTGCTGCCGAGGTGGGAGGTTCACTGTAATTGTAGGCAAATTATTTTCAGAGGAAAGTTACTCTCTTCTCTGATGCATATCAATGAGAAAGCTGAGAGCTCCACCTAATCAATCAGTGCAGAAAGCCAAATCGTTCAGGTTTGTGCTGTCAGGTTTTTGGCCATCAAAGACACCCTTTCTCAACAAGCTTGATGCCCCAGTTTTAGGGAAAGGAAAGTGAGAGAAAAGTGCTCGGCTGGTGCTATCAGGTTTGATAATGAGTTTTGGCTATTGAACTTAACTATTAAACTGAAAATTCTAAATTAATTAGAGCTCATAAGGTCTGCCCAAAATCACTGAGGATATAGTAGAGAAAGTCAATATAAGAAGAGTTTTGGGGTCAAAGTTTTCTCCTGATAGCCATGATTTGTCCCTCCACCTGGTGTAATTGGTGGTAAATTGGTCTTCATAATGAGCAGAGGGAACAATCATCCTTTTGGGCAATCAAATAGGTCAGTGAAAATGCTGGCAGCTCTTTTGTGTCCAAGCAAACTGCTCGAAAACGAGATGAGATTTTTTGCACACATTTCTCTAAATGGCCCAGTTTGGTTTGTTTATAAGAACAAACAAGGATATTTGTAGTCAAAGAGAAGCGCTTTGAAGGTCCTAGAAAACTTTTCGGGTTTAATTATCACTTGGGTGAAATTATTTGAATTCCATTTAGCACACATTCAGATAAAAACAACAGAATATTGTTTTTGTGTCTCATTTACTGTGTCACAAAAACCTTGCCCTCCACACAATTATTTATGCTTTGGTTTTCTGTTTTGCCGCTACTTTACCATATGCTGACCCTGCTGTAATTTAATGTAAAACACTATATCAGACAAGAGGGGGAAAAGTCAATAATTGTAATGGAAAGCCTCTGAGAGATCTTGGAGACCATTAATAATAGGTATAATTTCCCCACAGGCTAGTCTATTGCATGATGTTTGACAGATTATTTTCCCATGTTGAATGAAAGGAAACAGCAGCAGGATGAACAGAAATGTTTTTACAGATGGGACGAAGCAAGCCAAAGCAAGGTGTTTAACTAACACGTTTGGTTATTATCCTCCATATGACAGCTTCAAAGTATTTCTGTATCTCTAATTTAGAATTTCTGCATCTGGCTCACTGCTGGATGATTCCAATCCCAGGAAGATGAATGGAATTAAAGACAGCCTGTTGGCTGTTTCAACCAGACAGTGCTTTTCACATGAACACTCAATGCTGTACGAGACAAACTGATAAACAACTTGAAAAGGGACAAGAGAAAGCAAATAACTTTTGCAAAGGTTATCTTCAGATCTTTTTCACTCTATATAAAAGCCCTGAACACCCTCGTCTACAGTTTCTACATAACACAGGAAATAAAAAGCAGGTATGTCAGCAAGAAAAGGACCAACTCCGTAGAGTCCAGGTGGGAGCGATGGAGGGGAGGGGGCAGATGCTAAGAAAAGAGATGGCGGTGGAAACTGTTAATGAATGGCTATTGGAAACTCTGGGCGGACGCTGCGTTGAAATGCTTACTCGTCCGTGATTAATGACTACTAGGCTGCTGTAATAGGTACCACTGGGACCTCAGACACTGGCACCTTTTTATAGAATAGCCCCAAAAGAAAAAAGATGAAGTCCCCATTACAGTGCTTCTTCAAGGCAAAAGATATAAAAAATAAAAAGGCCTCAATGTGGCCCAGGGAGCTACAGTCATATCATAATGCAGCTTTTCTCAACACAGCAAAAAGGTTTTGTCAAATCAACTGAAAAAAAAAATGAATCACATGAAACACCTGAATTTCGAGTTGTTCAGCATCTTTGAGTTACTGTGAGTGCGGACAGTTGCATTTTACCAACTATCGGTTGAAGAATATCATGAATTATGTTTCTGAATTACGAATGATAGCATAATAATAATTAGAATAGCATCTATAACCCAACTATTTGCAATAATAAAGGGCTGTACAAAATCTGGTTTGTCAAAAGTTAATTATTTAAAGATGCCTTAAAAGGAGCAATGTCGGGTTTGCAAGGGTCTATTGGCAGAAATGGAATATACTGTTCATAACTATGTTTTCATTCATGTATAATGATCTGAAATAGGAATCATTGTAATTATATAACATGGCGTCTACCTTGTTACACTGCCTTATTTTTTTTTAAAACAGTAACCCAGAACAGACAAACAACATACTACATCACCGAAAGGCCTTTTTGGTACTCGAAACCCATTTGACATGTTCTGAGATCATTTGCCGAATATACTGCAGGCCGGCTGGAAGCCTTGGCAGGTCATTTTTGGCCCAAACCTGCTACTTGATCGTTATGCTGTACAGGTTTTACAGGTAGAGAAAGTATGTCTCAATAAAGATCAGTATGATAAAGGTTTATATGAACATACATACTATTATATTATAAAGTATATCAGGAAAAAAAAACAAAAAAAAACTTTTAATTAGTCCCAATACAAAGTATGTCAAATGCAGCAAATACCAGGATACTAAACTGCATTTTGTCACATTTTGCAATAAAAAGAATATCCAGGTGATTCTGCCACACAATCTTCTATGTATCTTATATAAGCAATGAGTAAGGGCAAAAGGTCAAGGCTCAGTGTTACGGCAAAGTACTATGGCTCAAACTATTGCATACCACATATAAAACTACATCCTTTGTAAGAACAGCTGAGGTACATACTAAAGGTTAAGACGAAAAAAAAAAGCAATTTAACTCTAGAGATCTCACAAACTGTAAAAAGGTTGCTTATAAACACGTTTAGAGTTTCACACACTGATTCGGAAACTAACACTTGTATGTGCATGGCCGCAATGCATGCAGTGGCCAATAAATTATTCATATGTCTTTTGTTCTACACATTACCTAATCCTCAGAGTATGGAACAGAGTGCATCTCGGGTTCCTCTTACAATCCATTTGACTTTAAAACAACTTTGACTGTGTGTGTGTGTGTAGCACCATTCACTGCTCAGGCCAGAGAGTCACATCATATCTTGGCCATTTTATCCAAATAAACATTAATCTTTGCACTCCGAGAAACACTTTTGTGAAAAACATGAATTCACAAAATTAATCTTACTGTGTTCCACATTCAGGCAGGCATAGCAATCCAGAAATGAATTAATCACCCCCACACAATTGCCTTGTTTGCATTTTTCAAGGTTATTTTGAACTGATTACATGTAAGCAAGGTTGGTTAAGGAGAAAATATTTGTCGTTAATAACAAAGACAAGCTGCTTTGTTTGTTTTTCTTTGTTCAAGTGCTCAAACTCGGGCATTTTAAGGAGAATTTTTAAGTTCATAATACAGCCTGTTAAGATTCCAATTTAGTCTCATCTCTGTGGTACTGCAGGTTACTGAACTGTAAATGTTCTTTATCTTTCCGCATGATGATTCATTTTGGAAAAAAAAAATACTGTCAACAAATTGCAGTCTTATCAGTCAAATAAACTCGGAGTAAAAGAAGCGTGGCAAGCGGGACATTCTCACTGCAAATAATTACAAAGTTTTTAGAAATAAACATTAAAAAAATGCAAATTACATGTTGTGAAAACAGGGTGTTATTTCCGCATGTTTGTGAAAAATTGTTGAATTAAAATGTTCTTGTAAGAATTTTTAAAAAAAGTTTGCTAAAGGGTAGGCTTGTGCCAAAAACTCACTTTAGGTACTTTCCAGATATCACATCATAAGCAATACTACAGGTGGAAACAGCTACAAAAGTAAAATCCATGTTGTATTGAACCAGATGCTGGCTGGCTTATGTATGCATATCACTGTGTTTTAATCATATTATTGGGAGTTTATAAATGGAAAACAGATTTTAAATGTTAACTTAACGTGTTGGTGGGTTTTTGTATAGAAAGGCCAAAGAGAATAGAATTTTCCCTTTGGGAATGAATAAAATATCTTGTTTTCTGAAGTCTGCATAGTTAACAAGTTCCTCTTAATGACTGTATCATTGATCTGCACAGTTTAGAAATGACATGTCACACACACACAAATTGGGCTAAGGTGAAATGTAAAGATCAACCTGTGAACATTCAATCTTTCTCACACAACGTTTTCTGTCAGATGTGACAACACTACATTATCTGGACATAATCTGAGTCACCCTGCTACATCCTCTTTTCCCCCATTTATTCCATATGACATAATCCCTCTTTGTTCCCTTTTAACACAGAAAGCCAAACTGTTCACAAGCCTCTTTGAAAAAGTCTCTTTTCATGGGGTCTGTACAGGAGAGCATAAAAAGATTTGGCTCTAAGATTAATTGAAGAGGGACCTTTACAAGAAATGAGAGAGGGACGGTGTGATTGTCCCAAACCCGAGCCAGATAATAGTGTCTTGGCTGCAGGGATCCCTCTGGAGGTGCCTCTAAGCCTCAAACAATGGAAGAAAAATAACCTTGCTGTAGCCCATGCTGACACCGGGCCCACCCAGCACAGATTGGTACCATTGTGCTTCACAGGCAATCTTAATTAGTTTTGACGTCACTATTCTGCCAATTGTATTGATCTAGGTCTGAGCTATATCTCTTGAGATCACAATTTGTGTAGAGTTGCACTTTGAGGTTTTCCAACCATGACCAATCAACACTTTCTGGGATTTCTACCTCTCTGGTAAATGGATAAGCTGTATATAACGCATCTGTGTCTCTGGTGTTTTGGCACAACCAAGGGCCAACCTTCGAGCCTGAAGATTGAAGCATATATGGAAGCACCTTCACCCTGCATTCTCTCTAATGGCCAGCTGAGGACGACACCACCGGCTGGAAAAGACGACATGTTTCAAAGGCAACAGTAAAATCACTATACTTCTCACTTGATCTACTACATCAGGGAAACAAGTATGGTCTTGATTGCTTTATAATACAGCATGATGTTAAGTTTGTAAATTATGTACTAATTTAGAGTAAAGAAGATGATGAAGAGCACATGCTGGCATGCATGGCTTAGCTGATAACTTAGTATCCTTCCAGCTCATGATCCATCCTGCACAGGTTGCAAAAACCCAAGACGGCAATGACCAACAAGCCAATAAGTTCACAATGCTTTGGGTGATCTCAGGGTGACCACATCCATTCGTTTATACAGTGCATTAGAAAAATGCAGTATTTTCTTACAAAGTGCTCATACCAAACTATGATGAGTTCAAAGACAAGGATTCAGCGGACAGCATTTAATATGCAAAACCTGAATGCAACTTGTAAGGTTGTTAAATTGAATCTGAACTTGTATGGCACTCCTACTTCAACTTTAATAAATACAAGATCACACAATTTCTATCCATTCCATTTTCATTTCTACAACTTCTCAGTGTCCACAGTCTGAGATTTCAAGGTGGTTGTGAAAGGAATCAAGGCCGTAAGTCAAGCTGGCATGTGCCGCCACACCTGCGTTATTCCATCTTCACCAGCCCTACCGGCTTCACTGAAGCCATCCCTCACCGCTCTAAGGTCCTGTCATACATTCTTTATGATGGCCTGATAACCAGGCACGGGATTGGTCAGGAATTCTGCTTGGAGGGGAAGGGGGAGACAAATGCAATGCTGTCAATATATCATGGGAGACAGGGACAGATTTGATGATCGAGGCCTGACTGAGACGCGTTTAAGCAGCAGCATCAGCAACCTGTTTGTGTCTGCCGTGATCCTGACGGATAAGCAATCTGCCTGCAACATCACCTCAACCCTGACAAAATGTGATTCAGCTTCAACTAGACATGAAAAGATGGCTCTCTTAAAGTGGATTGGGAAAAGCAGAAATCAATTCAAAAGCACTGTTAAAGGGAAACTATTTGCTGTGACCATATTTCCTAAAAAAAAAAAAAAAGAAATCTATGAATTCAACATTTTTGTCCATATACCAGAGGGTGTTTCCATATTTACATAACAGGATTTCCGTTTTCTTTGCTTCATATATCAGGGTATTAATGCAAAGTCCATTCTTAAGGTTTCCAAAAAAGCAAAAAGGATTTTTATAAGAACACCAAAGTATCAGTCATTGGGACAGAGAGGAGGTGTCTGCAAAAGTCTCTAAGGACTGTGAGTGCGCATCTTATGAACCCTCTGTCACACTCAAACGACTTAGTCCGGCATACTATCTTTTCCTTTTAGCAAACTAAGGAAGGCATCCATAGCAGCTGCAGCCCGGCTAATGGCAGCTGTATGCTAATGTCCTCCTCTGAGTCAGCAAACGCAGCCAAGTTCATGGCCGGCCGCCACGGCTTGCCTTCTCTTGTGTGACTGGTCTTCTCCAACAAGTCGAGGAAAAGGATCATCATGGAGGAAGAGAGCTGAACCAAAGATGGATTTCGCTATGTTTGAAAGAATTTTTGCAAACGTTTGCAAGATTGTATGCTGCAAATTGACAAGAAAGATTATCCAACTGCAAGATCTGGAAAGTTTAGAAGGGAATTTTAGAGCTTTATACTTTCTAAAGCAACTTTTGTAAAAGTATATGGCAAAACTATGTCACTGTTATTAGAAACAAACAGCTTAGAGGTACACACTGTGACAGACACACTGTGACAAACACAGTTGTCAGTGTTAAATAGCAGCTAGCAAATTCCATGCAGTTTCCTTAATCCTTAATCTTTTATTTGATATGTTTATAATTGATTAACCTTTAAATTATGCAATTCTAGCACACTGGTTTTCATGATACCATTTATAAACAACTGGCTAAACCCATAATCACCAAAAAATCGAAATAGATCATTTCAGCAATAAACTCAACAAATAAATATTGCACAAAATAAATGTTACTTAATAATGATGCATATTTCATTGGTGAACAAAATACCCATGGGACTGAATAGGTAAATTCCAGAAGTGAAAACAACGTTTACCTTCTTATTTCTCGTATTAACGAAAAAGGCTGCTGCCTTTAATAACTGTAACCAAGGAAGTGCTGGTATGTGCTGATTATCCCAACAGACATGCCTTGGCTGCATGATCTCCATCACTTGTCAGCTGTAGCTACTCTATCTGCTGAACACACGGCCTCAATTACAGCAGGATTTAGAATCGCACTTCCATAACATTGTCAGATCCAAGAACTAGAATAACAGCCTCACAGTTGTCCGTCTCTGCCAACAGGTCAAGTTGCAGACTGCATCTAAACATTAGATTCACCAATTCAGTATCTGACTAAATGTAAAACATTGATTGAGTTTTGGCAGTGAATAATGACAAGGAAAGTGTTTCACCTTACCATTGGGGTGTCACCGTACAGCTGACCGTTAACATTTTGGATATCAAATCACTTCATCTGATTAGATTATATGTGAAATCTTGTTTTAACAAGCGTACAAACTCTTGGGGTATCACCTAAAATGTGTTTTGTGATTTTGGACAATGACCTTTAAACATCTAGTATCAGAGAGAGCCATTCCCAAAAGGTGTTCCTGAGATATCACAAAGTGTTCAGGAGATAGGGATGGACAACCTTAGACCTAACGCCTTAGGCCATGGCTCTCCTCAACATGGACGCTTGAAAAGCATCAAGGGCAAAGCAGCTGAAATATTTTATTTAGTGTTTCAAATATTCTTCTGTGGTAAAACTAAAGATTTAAACAATTATTCTGACTACTGAATTCCATGGACTGGTGAAAAAATCCAAAATGAGAATGCGTCATATCTGTTAGACATCCATCAGCATCACCGGTAAAAATACCATTCTGAAATAAGTATTGTTGAATATCATGTTGAAAAATCTTTGTTTTGCAGAAAAAAAAATCATTTTAAATATTATTGGCAGAAATAAGAATTATGCACATTTTTTAAAATGTTGATTGCACATCATATCAAGACACGATATTGAAATAATCAAATTAATGGCAATAACATATTTTTCCAAACTGTTGACCTGATGCTCATGTGGCCAGTGATGCAACCTGACAGCCAACAATCCATTTGGAAACAGAGCTGAGCTTTGCCTCAGGTGAAATGTATTCCATTTGTGCCTCTATAGCTGGTCAGCACAGACACATGGAAGTCTGTCTCTTAATACAGATAAAGGCCCCACATAGTGTCACGCTTTAAAAACATCAGTACGTCTTTTACAAGTTTGCAAAGCATGACCTGCATCTTATAAATAGTCAGTAAATTGGAAAAACATCATAATAATCATGTAGGAAGCTCCATTCAACCTCGACATATTGTCCCCTTTACATCAGCGCTCTAACAAATTCACAAAATGATGCTTTTTTTAATGTGACAGCTGCTGTGATAATAAATTAAACATTATTCATGGCCAGGACCTAATTGCACACATTATGTGGTGAAATAGACTCTTATATTGCAGAAGAAGAGATGGAGTGGCTCTCACTTGAGGATGAAACGCTGAACCTGCATGTACTGTACTTCATCATCAAGAGTCTCATTTTCTATTACTCACGCACTCACCCACTTACTGTACTTCTTTCTCTCACTTTTTTTTCCTGTCTCTGACAATCTTATGCCTACACATACACTCACACACAGCTGCTACACTCTCCCTCATGGTCATCATATAGTTTACACAAATTTATGAAAACAAGGTGAAACAACTTCTGCATGGTAAGCTCATTAATCAACTTTTCCACAAACGTAATTTATTTGGTCCCTTGCACAGTCTGGGTGCTACATGCATTTACATGTAGACACATACACACATGCACACTGTGATATGTAAATGCAGACAGATGCTCTTGCATAACATTTGCAAGTCATTCCTTAAAATTAATAACTATGTGAATATGGAGCTCTCCTTTAAAGCAGGTGCAGTGACTCCTGTCAGTGGATTACTGGGACAGTTTCGTGGTAGCATGCTAAGAGAGGGAAAAGTTGCTCTTAATGGCCTCCGGAAGTCACCCAAATACTGAATGAGGAAATGACAGATCTTTTTTCGACCGGTTTCTATTAAAAACACAAGTGCCTGCCGGCTCCCTGGCATTTCTCCGCAGGCTACAAGCCGTCAGGGAATCCGACCCTTGAGCTCCATTCCTGTGCTTGACAAGGAGATGACATCATGTCAATCAAGAGAGGCCGCAGAGATTTTCTCTACAGCACAGTGGTGGAATCCACAAGATGGCACAGCAATTCCTCACTATATCAGGTACGCCACAATTTTGGTAGATCTCTCTGGTCTGTTAGGGGGCTTTTGTAGTGCGGAGGTTTCCCAGAGAGCATTGCAAAAGCTGCAGCTAATGCATTTCCACATTGATGCAAATATCTATCACGATGAATACTTGTCCTTTATTTACAAATACATCTGACAGTGGATTGATTCTGCTTAAGATTACCCTAATGCAGGGATACAAGCATCCCAAATCTGTGTGGGCTCTTGCTATTGTCGCACTTTGTTGTCAAAGTATCTAAATACCCCAATAACAGTGCAGACATGATACATCTTTAAACAAAAGATTTACTCTTGCCTTGTTTTGATGTGTGAATAAACCGATTAGTTCAGCAGAGATAATGTCATTGTTATCGAGCTCCTTCATGTTTATGCTAATTACAAATCCATAAATCTTTACAAACGGATTTAGCTAGTGATGGAATTAATCGCAAGCTATTCTGCTGGCTTTCCCTTCATTCCACCTCAGGTTGGTTGATGTCTTATGGATTTAATGTTGTTAATGATGGATTTGGTTGGCAGAGTTTGCAAAAGAGAAATGCAGAAGAGAACTTTTTTTGTGGAACTAAGTTGAATGTATCCATTTTTCATTATCACTGACGCCCTGCAGTTGTTTTTGCATGTAAAAAGGGGTGCATTATTCAATCATGAAGCAGCTAAATATAAACAGATTAAATTTTGAATGTTTGTCAAAGCAGTTCACAGAGGGAACTGTCAGTGTAACCCAGTTTTAGTGTCTCTCTTGCACAATCATTTCATCTCATTACACAATAGAACTGTTATAAAAAAAGGGTCACAGACACTTCACGAAACCCTTTTATATTTATTTTGAGATAATCTATGCTTGACAGAAGAGTTCCTAATCGTACACAGCCTCTTTAACACATAATTGTAATATTAACAGGTCATTTAACCTGCAGTACTCTTTTTTTCTTGGATTATTGAATATGTTTTGGATTGGGGTTGGCAATAGTCAGCAACAGGTCTGTCGGGAATTGGCTTGTGGATTGGAAATGGCCATTTGGTTGTGAGGAGTGCTGGTAGACAAGACAAACAAAGTACACCAAAGTGTAGAGGTATCGGTACTGTTTACTGGTGAGAGCCTGCTGCTTTGGATCATTGGGGTGAGGTAATGATAATAATGGTACATTTTAGGCAAATTCATCAGTGCTTTATTCACTCTTTACTTTAGTTAAATCATCTGATATTACCATCCCAGAGATATTGGCAGAGGTGTGGACTGAGTCACATAACATGGACTCTAGTCAGCGTTGAGTCCCATATGTGATGACTCAACAAGAAAAAAACCCACTTGTAATTCAAATGCGATTTCAACAGAAATAACTTCGGCCTTTACACTTCAAAATACTTGATAACTTCCTGTAAGACATGCTTTATGCCATTAAAGTCCAATATAAGCTGCACTTGTTTAAAAATATTAATACAAAATTTAAAAAAGCATACATGGTTTTGTTAATGTAATTTATATTGGTATGTCATTGCTATTTTGTGAAGAGGGATTTATGCCTCATTTTGAAACTTAGGATTTAACTTGGGACTCAATTTAGGACTCTGCTAAGAATTACTGGGGTAGGAGCAAGCCATTTTTTTCAGGTCACAAATTAGTTTCACTCTGTGTGAAACAAAATTGTTCAGTACATTACATTTCGTGTTCTAGCCAGACTTCCCATACTTTAGCAACCAAAGGTAAAACATCCTTATCAGAATGTGTTACACTAAAACACTTCTAGTCTGTCATATAGTTCTAGGTTTATCCAATAAATTAGCAAGTGAGTGCACTTAACTAAAAATATCAGCTGTGTCAGATTAAAAAAACACAGCATGTCTGGCTCTAGTACTTTAGTATGAAGATGAGATAAGGTCAGTCAAAGGCCACTTGTCGTTCATATTCTCTACAGTCATTTTCCAAATGCAAGAGGATCAGATAGTGAAACTACTGGATGGTTTCCCTTAAAGCAGAAGGCCAAGAATTTTGCCATGGTCAGATCAAACTCCCAAAGGGTGGACACACCTGCCCAATATGAAAGAAATAGCTGCTATCCACTTGTGAATGGCAAATATTTCACCTTTCTCTTGCCTCAGTAATGGATTTTTCCTTGCTGCACTGACAACTCTCTAGTGACCTTGGCATTGAACAGCTATCCCCGGGGGTCAATTTCTTCATCCTTCTCTCTTAGCTGTGGCTATATCAAGTCAAAGGTAAAAGTAAGGTTTATTTTGACTGGTCTGTGGTGGGAGTAGATTGACGATACACATGAATACTGTAGTAAAAGAGTCTATATAATGGGCTGTTTGAGGTGTGGATTATTCACTGTTGGGATTTGTCACTGACACTATTAAATGGAGGAATGTCAACAGAAAGCTTAAACTAAAAGATGAGCCCAAAAATATTAGAGCAATAATTCCGAGTCACTTTAATATTAATACTTGTTTTGTATGCAGTAAGACACATAAATGTTTCCTATTCATAATTATGTTTCATGTGACAGATCACTGACACGAATATAAAAATGCTGTATTCTTTGCCGTATTTCAGAATAAAAGTTGCTTTCCTTGGCCCCCAAACAACCCCTTTACAGTCAGTAAATGTATTTGTCATGGTTGGCTATATAATAAAGAAAGTACAAAAAATGAACCGTTAACCTGGCACATCACAAAGCATTGTTACATGAAGGATTAACAGAATTAAGCAGCACACAATTTTGCATCATTCACACAGTTGCTCTTTTATGAAAGGTTTTCTAGTGTGATAATATTATCTAATCACATAAGCAGTTCCTAGGATTATAGATAATCAGTGAGCCTAAACTTTTTCAGCTAAATAACACCAACACATTGGGAATAAATCCATTTTTGCTTAAATAGATGGCAGTTTACACCAACAACTGCACTCTAATCTCCATTTACTCCATTCACTGTTGTGCTGAATCCCAAATGGGATTGCATTTATCCAGCACCGCAGTGGGCCGTTGGACTCATCTCAGCCTAACAATAGGGGGGAGGACAAACAGGCTGATGACCTGACATGTACGAGTGCAGATTGTAAAAGACAAATGAGATCAGGATGGAGGGTGGATGATGGCCGCGCTCATTCAAGGAGGTGTTTGAAGGGTTAGAGGTACAGCCATTAAGGGCAGCCATGAGGTAAGCTGCAAAGGCAAGAGAGGGGAAAGCGCTCATCATGAGTTGTCTGTATCCACACAATCAATTAAAAAAAAACAACAGATCATTAAAAAGCAAAACTAGCCATTTTTATAGTGCTCTGAAACATATTTTGGTTATTGGAACATGCTATTAAATCCATGCTGAGCAGTGGGCACAATTACAATGCAGAGCCTCCAGCGTTCATGCTGAGTAATCTTGGCCTAACAATTAATCATGTCAAACAATTATCCACGTACGTCACTGTTTTGCAATTTTGCTTTTGGGGAACAGTCCATTATTGCATTAGCTCAATTTGAGCATGCTTAATTCTGCATTTCTGCAGCAATGAACATGACAGTCTGACTGAATAATACCCCAAAGTCCTCCGATCCCCTGGCAACAAGCTCATTCTGTGCCTGGCGATACATAGACAGTTACAAGGACATGTCTGCCTATTATGACAATGTAAGTTTTACAAGCCTCTGCTAATGTGTCACTCATTAGGAGAGCAGCTGGAAAAAATGCCCAACTTTATGTTGTGCATTGGCACATCTGCCTGTTTCTCTACCAAAGACTATGACTATAGAGCAGGTGATTCACAATGCTACTTACACGCTCTTGTAAAAATGTCCAAAGGGGATTTTCTCTAATAAAACAGTAAGCAATGGAACCCTTTAGCTATCAAGATTATAGTATAGTGTAGTATATGCAAAGACAGAAGGTACACAGAGCTCTATTCAATCGCTTGTCCTTGTCAACAGGCCAGATGAAAGTCACACACCACACGGAGATGTCCTGTATACTGCGAGATGGTATAGATAGACTATCAATATTTTCATTGGCCGAGTAAAGCTGCTGCGAACGGAGCACAACTGCAATTTCAGCAGATACTGCATCACGTTTAATTAAGAGGACATTACGGTCAAAGCATGTTGGGTTACACATGTTGAGGTATTGATTTGGTATCAAGGGGGAAACATTGTAATGCCTCGCCATATACCAGTCACACCCTGTGCTGATAAGGTGGAAGATATTTAACATGCCACACTAGGCTTTTCCATTAGTGTCTCATATATTGTTGCCACTAAATGGTTGAGGAAGACGAGCCCTGGCGCAGAATGGAATAGCAATAAACTTTCCATTAGGTTGGTCCTCATAAATCCTCTCATTTTAGTGTGGAAAAAGCAGATATGTAGAGCAATCAATGGAGTAACAATATTACTCCAGCTGATATATATATGTGCCCTTTTAGGTTCATTTTTAAGGCAAGATACATCCGGGCAATGTGTCTAAATTAATCTTGCACCTCTATTACATATGCTGAGAGGACTGAGAGGGTTTGGATCATATAACATAGAAATGTTCAATCCGTTAACCTCAATTTTGCTTATTAGTTCCTGGTGTATAAAATATCATGGCCTCTTCTCACCTCTCTGGCCACTGGGAAGTACAGTAAGCCACCTGTGAACAGTAATTTGTCTTTATCATCAGCCTTCTGTAACTGACAAACTGGATGCATTCATGTGGAGCCTGGCACAGGGAAAAACCCACCAGCCAAGTATTATCATGCATTAAGATGGATTGTCAAATGACAGCAGAAACAAAAAGCAACATCTATCTCTTTATGAGTAACCTTGCCTGTTTCAAATTGGTGTGAGCTCGGGGGACAGTTCAGATGTATGTGTGTATGTGCGTGTGTGGCTGTACATACACACTCAAATCTATTTGTAGCCATGAGCGTGATCAAGTCTGGCTCTTTGTTCTTGATAACAAGAGGCCTTGTCTTGACAAAGAAGAGGTAACAACTGGATGAATTCAAAGATCCATTTTTATCTTTATCACAGTCATCATTAGCCAACAATCCACACACTTTGATTTAAACTTCCATTGATTAAGTAATTCCGCACAAGGTATAGAACCTCCTTTAACAAGTATTTTTACTATAAAACGGAGTCATCACTGGAATCCATTGGAAACAGCCATGAATGAAAGCTTGCTATGGACACAGCCTTGGCTTTAAATATTTTATTGCTACATTCCTTTTTATTTAAAAGGTGTCACATTCAACAGCCATGGGGTGGAGGTGGGGTGTGGGGGGGATTACTTTAGCTATACCAGAGAAGATAGGAAAGAATCAAGACAGCTTCTGCTTTGCAAACACCAGTAACAACAGCTTCCTAGTCATTCAGTAATACCATTTGCTTTATTTCTATACTCAATTTCCTTTCACCTATTGCAAACAGTCATGCTACAGTGACTGAATAGACACGTAAAAGCAATTCAACTGCCCTCCACTGCATGTCACCAGCCCAATTCATGACAGACAATTGTATGTGATAAAGGGGAAGCAATATGAAGACATCGATTGTCTGTTTTGCAACACACAATGTTTTGGCTCCTTATTTACTAGAGAGGTGATGGAATCCTGGATGTATTGAGCGAAGCCAATCCCGTGTTGCCCGAGTGGATCATGGTGTAAGCTGTTAATTACTCTGAGGGACAGTTCAGTGGCATTATGAGCTGTGTAAATATACACACACACACACGCACACAATCAGGACTGACTGAGCTCAGAGGATGAAGATGCATCCCGTACAGTCACTCCTGAGTACACTAGATAATACATTTTTGACAGCATGCCACACATTTGAGTGACACCAGAAACTGATGCTAGAATCTAAATCATGCCTTGTCTTAGAATAAAGAAAATAAGTCGTATTATTGGTGAGCAGGATTATGAGAAGCACTAGAAAATCATCCAATGGCCAACATCAGATTAATAAAGAGATAAAATGTTTCAAAATACAGCATATCCACCTGTGTAACTGTCAGAACAATTCTTAAACATACAAATACAATTTTAAATAATAGAAACTAAATCTCATTAAAGTAAGATCAGGATTTTTCTGACATATGATTAAAACTCAATGAATACAATGTTCTGGTACACCATTATTCCTCTCATAATTTTAAGTGTGTGCACATGCACAACTGTACAGATGTTTGGGAAGAGTCTACACCTGAAAACTGTGAACACAGTCACTACATAATGAGCTGAGTGGACAAAAAAAAAAAAAAAAAAAGGAAAGCAAGTACTGTAAATGCTCATTTTTTTATTTTTAAGGAATGCATCATCTCATTTGTACTACACAGTACTGAACTAGCACCTTGACAAACCAGTGGTTATTTATTTCATGATGATTTTCAACAAGGAAGGCTTGAATACAATTGCCTGTTCAAGGTCACAGCATGTGAACTAAGATCCTCAGGGATTTCAAACTGCTCCTGTCCAGCTATTTTACTGGGTCCATTTCCCACAAACATAAGATACCATGTCAATGGCCTTCACTCATCAGTGCCCTCAGAAATGTGTCACCAACGGGCTGCATGGAACAGCAACAGTAAAATCAATACCATGTTTTTATACCTCAAGAGAGCCGGGGGGTGATGCTACATGTTTACTACATTGCAATGAAAACAAAATCCATCATGCAGAGTTTGAGCCGCCTTCTCGCTCTGCAGTTGTTTTCTCAGTATTCACAGTGATATTTCTTGTGTACAAAATAGGGTCAGGAAGTTTAAAGACAATTCAAAATACACAGAAATGCATATTTCTTTGCATGCCTATAACTGACTATCAAAAATGTTTGGGGATAATTCAGCTCCTGCTTACAATTCAAATAATTTCATCGACTTTCTTTCGGTTTTGTAAATGATAGATAATGAAAATGAATCATGTACAGTGCACCAACATTTACAATGAACTGCAGTCAAAGAGTAGTGATACCAACCTCTGACCTGAAAAGTAAAGTCCAATAAATAGGTTCCTCGACTGGCTGCAAAATTAAATTCTCAGAACACTGCCATTTGTCACTTGAGTTATTACCTCAATAAAAATTGAACTAACTGGTTTATGATCATATTTACTAGTTACGTCTTAAACAGGTAATAATCCATTTCAAGTAAAATAGATAGTAAACCAGGACAATGTAATTTGACACTCTTACATTACTCATTTTTTACATTACATTGCCAACATAATCCTTTGGGTCACATGAAAATGACTTGTTCAGGATTTGCATGTCCACAAAGACACTCCAAGGAGTCAGCTGGCTGTTCATTTTAGCACAATGATCATCAAGCTGGCTAATTAGTTTGTTTCACTGCTCGTGCAAATATGGTGACTTCTGGCACTACAGTAATAAGAGGGCAACACAAGGAGCAATGGCAATCTGTAAAATGTCAAACTAGTGGGTGGTATTACTGATGCTACATCCACATTTTCATACACTCTATGAGCTTTACATGTCATTTTTACAAGGAAGACAAGGTTTGCTTTCCATTGTGCTTCAAAACACTACGACTGCACTACGAGATTGCTTAACAAAAAATACATTTTCTTCTGCAACAGTCACTTGATTTCTCTATATGTGAATAGAATTGACCTGGATCCTTTCCAAATTTATCTTTGCAAACCTGCAGCCTGGATGCTGGACCCCTCAATGCTTTTAACTGGCACCACTTAAGTGCTCAATGTATGCAAGAGTAGGATGGTGCAAGATGCTGAAATGGAAATGATTACCATGAGACAGCACTTTGTGACGTCAAATGTTACCAGGGGCAGAGGAATACTGGTGGCCTGTAAAGTCTAGCTCCTTCATGCATACTTATAAGACTAGTTTCTCATTTGCTCTCTATTCAGGAAGTACACTAAACTTGCAGGATCAAATAAAAACTGTCAACATTCTTAGCTACAATGAACAAACACAAACAGTGCAGGCTTGTGCACTATCTACTTGTCAATTTCTTCCTGCCAACTCCTTCCAAGAATTCTTTTAACTTTCTCAAAGTGGGCATAAAGGAAGTGACAAGTCCTCCTGAAGTGACTTCATGCACTTGCCGATTGCACAGTTGGACAGCTGTGAGCCCTCGTGGAGATATTGAGAAAGAGCATCAAAGTGCCTGAGTCTGAGAGGGCAGACAGTCGGATTAGACTCATCACTCACACTTATTCATACCTGCGGGCCATTCAGGGAATTCATTCCTACATCCTTATAGGTGTTTGGATTGTGAGATGCAACAAGCATTTGATATTTGAGGAACAGAGATCATTCCTTGAATTGTTTCTTGATGCAAGTTATGAAATACTTTTGTAAATATTAGTACCGTTTATCATACATGCATACTGGCCTGCACAAAGAAATGAAATAAAGACATTGAGGCTTTGCCTATCAGCTGGATGCACAGTGCTGGAGTGACCTGTTATGAAGCACAATATTCACATTGATGTGACATGTACCACTTTTACAACTGTGTCCCACTCTTAATGGTAATGTTTCCTTTTTCTAAAAGTTTGTAAGCAAGCACTGTGGAGGTGTGTGTGTATATGTGTGATTTTGTGGGTCTGTTTTTTTTTCTGAAACATATTTCTAGACCCTGGTGCTCGAGCTGTGGGGGAAGAAGAGAGGGGAGATTGAAATGTAAGGAGCTGCCGCGGTGGCGCCACAGTGATCTGAGGGGTGCCATGGAGACGCCTGTCATGGGGGGGGGAGTCTTGTGATGTTGACGTGTCTCTGTCTGCAAAGGCTGACAATCTGCTAAAGTCAAACTCCTCAGATGAGTGCTTCAGTGTGTGCATGCAAACCGTTGAATGTGTGTATAATCTATGTGCAGGTGCATGTTTGTGTATGAGTTTTGCTCTCTGTGTAGGTGTGTGCCTGCTCTTTGTAGGTGTCACCTTTAATTTGAAAATATCCAAAGAAGGTGCAGCCTGCAGCACAGTGACAGGTTCAAAGGCAAATCGACCCAATTAGGCCCAGAAAATTGTATTCTCATTTAGAACTCATGAGTACAAGTAGATGCAGCCAAACAGTCATGAAACAAAAGCTTATTATTCTTGAACTGCTCAACAGACAAATAACAAGAAGACAAAGAAGTATAATTCTACTTTACTGGCTGAGTGAACAAGTCGAACTGGTTCGCCAAAATATCTGAATTCATCTTACGGTCTGTCATCTTCCTTTGGACTATGCTCAAAACTGCACAATACAATTGTAAACCTAAGAGTATTCAGACCAAAGAAATAATCAAACAGATTTATCATGGATTGATTCTCTATACTTTAGAATCCTGAGCACACCAATTTAGCTAATTTGCATTGACATCACAAATTCATTAATGTTCTCACTCACATGGAATTAGTAGAAATGTCAACTAAACATAATTTTCCAGACTGTTTGCCTTGGCATTTTAATCAATTTATCTTTTTTTTTTTTGACCATTGCACCTGTTGATTTGGCGCAGATTGGTTTGGACTTGTTGAAACTCTGCAATAAAAAAATATTTTATGACTGATAATGCCATTTGGTGTTCCACACAATATGGACAACTGCTGAAATGGATCTTTCATCAAGGCTCTTTGTCTACACTCACTAAAATTCGTTCTTCCCAACCACAATGTCTTACTTTTCACATAATCTTGGATTTTCAGTCACGATTCAGTCCGGCACTACCTGTTCTCCAAGTGTTCTCTGGACTCTTGATTTGTGGTTTGATGCACTGCTTCCTAACTCTCAGCCAATCTCACCCATATTGCTAAATCAATATGTGTGCTGACGAATGTGCACCCTGACAGATTGTGGGTGACAAAAATCAACTCAAACATTTGCTGGCTGTCCATTTAACAATCCATTTGTATATAGAGGATGAGGTGATGGTGCCGGGCTCGGGGACACCATCCCTATTTCAATTACAGGAAGACTCTCCAAGGATGAGGTTGAAATAGAGTTCACATCAGGAGATACATCGCAGCTTACATGTCTTTGAAATGATGGCAACTGATTAGAAATTATTAATTCTCTCAGTGGGTTGTGTTTGTGTAAGAAGGGTTACATACTACATCCCGGCATGCAAAATCAGCATGGTACAGCAATATTATATATAGTTGGTATGTCTTTAAATTTTCTAAAATATAGTAAGATTTCTCACCTGTTAATAAACTAATGACAACAAAGCTGTTACAATTTTTTTTTTTTTTTAATCTTTTTAGCCTTTTATCTGGGGAAACTCTCTTTAAGCCATCCTAAGATTTACTGTTGTCCGGCAGCCTCTTGCTCTCTACATCCCCCCATAACATAAAGAGTAGCATCAAAGTGACTCAGAATCTCTTAATTTGGGTAAAATAGTTATGTAATTCCATTTTATACCATATAGCTGAATGAAAACAAAAACCTTATTAACTAAATTTTACAACACTCCTAGACTTATTCAGCTCTTAGGAGAAATAACATCCATTTGCTTTAAAATATAGCAGTTCTTTTAAAGGCAACTTCTTGAAAAATCTTCAAATGTGATATTGAAGTGTTAAGGGTACTCAAAAGAACAAACTGTGAGTGAGAATGTGTGAGCGTCTGCAGAAGGAGAGAAGTTCTTAGTGAGAACTGTTATTTTTAAATGTCTGACTCATCCCTATTTACTTGTACATTTTGCCCGCATTGAGAGTTGTCCTGTGTGACAAGGAGCTGAACATTTTAAAGTAATGTAAGTAAGTAGCAGTATACCTCTGCACACTTGTTTTGTCATACACTGCAGTATATTAGGGCAGCACTCTTACAGCCCCGGAAGTTGCTTAAAAATGGAACAGCTACTAATGGCATATTTATGAATGTGTGACAGCATTGGTGATCGTCGCCCAAGACAGCTTTTGACAGTGGAATTTTACTCCAAGTATCTTGTTTGCGTCAGACACAACGCGTCACTTGCAAATGGCAATGATATAACAAGATAAAAAAAAAAGAGGTTAGTCACTGAAAGTGCCTCACTCCCTCTCAGTTGCAGCAGAAGTAGCCTCTTTATGTGACAATACCATCATCTAAGTCATGAGGGAAACCTGCTTAGTCTGGCTCTTTAGGGGGTCTCAGTGCGGGCTGGGCAGCTCCTTAGCCAGCAAAAGGTATTAGACACAATAAGTGAGCAGACAAATCTGCCATGAGGAGGCTTGGCTGGCAAAGACAGCCAAATTCTCCAGTGGAGCATGAGCAATTCTCTACATAAGCACATCTTTGTATCTGGAGGGGACCAAAACCAAAGTCCAATGTCCTCACAGCTGAAGCAGCCAGCAGCCATGACCCCAGAAATTGGGCTGAAGAATTGGATAGAAAAAGACAAGAATAAGAAAAATCTTGCAAAGAAGTGGGATGGGAAAAATGCAGTCTATATTTTTAGATCCTTGCATCAAACCTTTGTTTCTAGGCTGAAAGTAAGTGCTTATAGAAGTAGGGCTTCACCTGTTACATTTGCTCAGGCTATTTTACCACCTCACAGAAAGTTATTTTCAAGGAGGACAGTCTCATAAAAGCCATGAAATGAGCATAGTTTGTGTTCGTGTGTTGTATGGTCCGGGCATTGCTTTCAATGCTTCAGCTTTCAATTTAAATGCACATTAACCTATATGTATTCTGTAACATTGTGTATTATAAATACACTCATCATTAGGAAAGCATTTGTAACCAAACTGTGGTATTTAATCCAATAGCTGTCCAGCCACCTGATGGTGTGTTCACAACAAACAAAGCTATTTTTTTGCATTGTGCAATTGGATACAAAGTTAACATAAAGAAGTTGGTGGTTTTTAAATAAAGCCATCCCTGAGTCTCCCAGTCCAAATGAGGTCTGGGGTGGTTTAAGTAAAGCAAGACGGCACAGCTGTAACACCAAACTCGATGCTTCAAATTACAGTCCACAAACCAATAGGTGACATCATGGCGACTACATGGTTATTAATAAGTAGTTTTATTTGAACCTAAGGGTTGGATTTACCAACTATTTACCACTGCCATCCCTGGAGACACTGCTCACCTTGCCCTATAAAAACATGTCAGGTAATGAGGCCTTATTATACACTGTGTGAAAGGACACCACTCATTTATATGGGATCCAGCCTTCAAGGCCATGAGCAGATCGAGCACTGCTAATAGGAATCATTTACACATAAACATACTACAAGAGGAAACACTTGAATGAATTACAGCATACTATGGCTGACTTGTTTACCCTCAAATCTGAACAGAAAATTGGCTGAACTATTTAACACACTGCATCCACAGACAACTTTATTAGCAGTGTTTGCATGGAACACTTCAATACGTAAGTATCTCATCCTCAAACAGACTCTAAAAAAGCAACTCACTGGTGCATGCCAGCATATCAAAATGCACTCACACAATAATATCAATGCTAAGTGCATGACAGACCTGTGTGTTGGGGGGCAATGTGTGATAGAGCAGACCTGAACAACTCCTGTCACACACTCATCTGCATCTGTCACATTCTCAGTTTACAGGCCCCCCGGTCATGTCAGACAGACTTGTGAAAGCAGTTGTTGAGAGGAAAGCGGAGAGGGAGAAGGTGGGAACGGGCTGGGAGAGAGAAATCAAGCAATGATGAAATAAAAAGGAAGTTGGATAAACAAGGTAACAAAATAAAGGGAGCACAAAAGTGAAAGCTGAGTAGGAGGGTGGAGAGGAAATGGGAGACAAGTAAAGAAAACCACCCAAATCAAGTTGACAAAGAGCCTTGATAGCTGTAGCAGACAGCTTCCAATTTAAACCATCTATACTTCTTATCTTAAATGTAATTTAGACAGCTGTGCAGAAGGATTCCTTGCATTTTTTACTTGTACTCATGCATGTAAAATGACAAATATTCAGCTTGTCAGATCTTTTACATGCTCCAGTTAATTATATTTTGGAAGTTCCAGAACGCAAATACTGCTTTTTGGCTTGAGCAAACTCTGCTTCGTCGAATAATACTTGATCTGAACAAAGTATGTACTTTATGTTGAGATTAACAGTTCCCCGTCAAGGATATGGAATGAAATAAAATTCACTCAATGGTCCGGAGCAATTTAAAACGACGAAATCGAAATAAGTATATATTGTTGGTTCCAGGCTAAGTGGGTTATTTAAAAAGGGTGTTCACAAACTTCAGCTTCAAGAACCAAAATAAATAGTTGAAGAAAATTTAAAAACCTACATCAGATGCACTTAAGTGGTAGCTCAAATCATAGAGCAGCAAAAACTCTGACATCATATTGACACACCAATTAGAAGAGTCATGTAACACCCCCAGTAATATCAGCAGACGTAATTGCAGAGCTAAAATAGAATGATGGCTGGATCAATACAGAAAACCTTAGAGGGAGAGGGAGGGAGAGTGTGTGAGTGTGAAAGCAAGGCCGCGCTTCATTGTGTAGAAGTCGATCTGTGGAAAGAAAAAAGGTGGGAGAGAGTGGTGGGAGGAGGGTTCCCAAAGGATACCACCATTTCATAGCACAGCGCCCGGTGGTACCTCCTGGGCTGGAACTAATTGGTGCGAGATTAACTTTCCAGTGGGATATAATGACCCCGAGCGCTCCCACACATCTTTGGATCGGTGACATCTGAAAGGGCCAGTTTCCGTGCTACACGCTGAAAGTGATTATTTGGTCCTGGACAGTCTGGCTACCACTTCAGCCCGATGGGACAAAAATAGCATGCTTCTGAAAACACTGCCGGGCTGTGATATCTGTTTATGAGAATGCGAGATGTCCAAGAACTAGTGTGTGTGTTGCACCTGCAGCTGCTGCATGGTGGTTAAATCGATATTTAACAGGACCACAAGAGAGGGAGACGGTCTGTTTAGAAGTTGCTGTTCACTCATGAACATTTTTAGTCTAATGGGAGCTGTGAATTATATCTGCGAGTTTTGTTGTGACATGTGGAGCAGAGATGGGAGAATGGTCAGAATAAATGTTTATGGTCTCTACTTTGTGGAAAGTAGGCAAATGGCATCTCCCAGCAGAGCAAAAGTGAGGACAAATTGGTGTTCTTTCATAGCTGTGTACACACTCTCTGATAGTGCTTACACTGCATTGTCTTAGGTTGCATTAGTCTTCAAACAGCTGCTTGTTTTTCTTGCGCCCACTCCCACGTTCAACACCAGATCTCGACAAACCTGAGGGCAGCAGCGGTCAATTCCAATGTTGAACTGTTGGTCTGTGACCTGACAGGCTTGTTGTTGACATGTTGATCTCCGCCACCTTCGATCCAGCCTGTGTTTGATTATTGGATTACAGCTTGTTTTGGCAGGATTAGAACTCCAACCGACAACTTCACCCAGCTGCACTGACATTTGTTCTTTGTAAAGTTGGTGTTGATTTAAATGGCAGCACAGAGCATTTCACCATGATAAGAAAATAAACACTGTTGTTGTTCAAGTTCCTATCTCAAATGCTGACCTTAATCTTTATTCAAGAGCAGCTTTATTCAAAAGTTATCTATCTAGGGAGCAAAATGATCATTAAGTATAAAGTTACATCCAGTGTATGGGTAATATTTATACCTACTTCAATGGATCAAGGACCTTTCTGACTCTTATTTTTCAGACAAAGCAAAAACAATCAATTTAAATCGTACAAACATATGACTGCTTTCCAGCTGGAAAAAAATACTGGTTTCAAAACAACACTGCATGAGTTGATTTAAAATGGGATATTGCTCACTCTTTTTGCCCTTTTTGGGTGATCTTTTCTCATATCTTTCCCTTTTCAACATTAAAATGAATGACAACACTCACAGAAAAACATGCATAATTGCCATTCCTTTTTTCTGCCATTCTCATATTTTTTTCACACTATAACCACTCCTCTTCTGCATGTTCCCTAAGACAATTCAGACAGTTCCCCTGACAATTGTCAGTTTTACCCAAGATGCTCCTGCACATAATGGGCCCTTTGACAGGATGCATAGTGGCTATAGAAAAAAAAAATCATTCATCCAGGGAAAGGATCCTTCTTCTGCTAACGGTTTGAATTTAAGTCAGATGTCCCAGTCATCACAGCAGACTTGACGAGGTGCAGCCAGCACATCCCATTTCACCTGTCACCGGCGGGTGTATTGACACACGGAGAGAAGAGGGCGTTTTCACGGGTGAGTGGCACACAGTAGTGGAAACCATTTTGCAAGGTAACCAGACTATTTGTGGGTCATATCCCCTATCTCGATTTGTAGCATTTCATAACGCTTCAGCAGCTCCTCACTATCATTGAAATTATTGTGTTTGACTTCCAGCAAGACATCCTGTCTTTATTTCAGAAATACCACCTCTTGGCAAAGAATGAACCCGTGTCAACTGAGGTCAGTGTTATCAATGAGCAGACAGCACACGGTGATTTCAAAGACATGCAGTAAAGTTGGAAATGTTGCACTGTCTCACATGCAACAAAACAGGGAATTTCTTTATATTGCATTCAAGTGCTTACTGTTGTTCAGATCTTCAGAAATACATACACCAATCTGATTATAAACCAGACCTGGTACTGTTGATCGTGCAGAATAAAGTTGCTCTTGATACAAACTATCTTCTGAAAGCATATTTAATATTATTGTAATTATTATATATTGCACATACAAACAATATGATTCAGCACTACAACTAGGAGCCTGGAAACTGTATATTTCTGAATATGCTAAACTCTGCTAAAAGAGTAGATTCAATGATGGATTTAGGTCTGGTAGATTTGCATTTTTCTGCACAAGC
>JAOWBC010000935.1:7716181-7732827 GCA_028566105.1 Hypoplectrus providencianus | reverse complement strand
CACACACACACACACACACACACACACACACACACACACACACACACACACACACACACACACACACACACAATATATCAAACCGTGCATTTATGCCAAGCAATTGAATTCTTATTGGATATAAATCTCGGCAGTGACAAATGAGGCCCCTGTCTGCATTTTTCGCCTTATAAAATGACATGCATCTCTCATGACTGATACCTTTAATTAGCACAGCAGTCGGGGAGATCCATGGCTCTCCGTCTTTCACCTCTAGAGCTGAGACACATTTACTGAGTGGAGGCACAGATAAAGACCATTTTGTTGCCAAGCTAACTGTAGCCGCAAGGCACATTCAGACCCTCTTTTTAAAGCAAATTATGAGAAGTTTAAGGTCGAGCTATCTTCAAAGTAGAACACATTCAGTGAACACATTCCTACATTTGTGAATTTGAATATATTTGTATTCTGTTCTGACTTATTAACCTAAAAGTATGAATATTTTTTAAAAACACTGAGAAATTAACACAAAAAGTAGTTTGCTGAACAGTAACTTGGCTGAATTTGCATTCTGGAACACAGTCCCATCCTTTTGATACTTTAAACTATTCATTATTTGAGTTGGCTTTCATTTTTATTGCATGACTTGGAAAGACCGCAGAAGAGCTCTCCTGAATGACCTTAAAGATGTTGTGAAGAAACATTTGATGGTTCAAAGATTTGACATGTCACACCTAGGCTTTAGTCTAGAAGAGCTGGGAATTGGTGTCATTGATGGTGAAAATAATTCAGTGATACAACCAGCATATACTAAACGCAACACACGTGCACACCAAATAGGAAGTCTTCGGGGGGCTTGGAAGGTTTTCAGTCAATCTCCATGCTTCAGGCCACTGTGGTAATTAGTAAACTCCTCTGGGCCAAGGCAGGAGTTGAAGGATTTAACTTTGAATACCGTTGAGCTGTCATGGCTGACATGCATCTTGAAAGTTGTATGGAATTCAAGAACAGCACCCTTGGAAAATTTTGACTTCCTCTGGACTTTGTCTTAATGTGAAACCAAGTAGTCTGCAGCTAGAGGATGTAAATCAGGGGTCGATTTAGCAATCCACAGATGAGTTTGGGTCTATTAGGGTCTTCATGTAAGGCTGAAAGGGATCTGAAGCTTGGCAGCCGCTTAGGGGCATGTCCTGTGTAACTGCAGGCTTTTTGTGGACTGTTGTGAAAAAGAGATAACTGAAGTATAAACCAAAGCCCTATTTTATCCACCAGACTTTTCAACATGACTTGGGTTGTGGCCAAGGGAGTAAAATCATGGATACAAGCAGTAAAAGGTGAGGTTTCTCAATAAGGGAGCTTGTCCTACCTTATATGAGAGTAAGATGCTGATGTGTTTTGGCATCTCTTCTTATCATTAAGGAGAGCTGGTTGAGAAGCTTCTGGCACAGAGAAAGGTTTCCTTTTCCCCTTTCCAGTCTGCACCTAATCCAGATGTGACCTGATGGGAGGAAACTTTGATAAGGAACGAGAACAGCTGAAGAAGGTTGCAAATCAAAAATATATGTGAGCTGTTTTGTTTGCCCCGTTGCCACTGCCACCGTGACAAGGAGGAAACAAAATAGCTTACCTTACTTGACTACAAAGGCCCCATACATGTATTATTTCTGTTATGCAACCAATTCCTATTAAAGCAGGTATTTGGTTTCACAAAAGACAGAGAAGAGATCAATCCGATGTGGACACCACTGGGAGATGAGTTTTGGAACAAAATTTGCCAGTTACAGACAGGATGGACAAAATGTGGGCTTGTTCAAACATCCATGGTGCTTTTTTGCTCTCACTTTTTAGTTACAGCATGCAGTCATAGTTGTCCAATCAGATTTTTCTTCTTAATTCGTGATTACTGCATTGCATCTTTGAGTAACTAAGCCCAGACATATTGGAAATTCTAGTGCAAGGATTTCTTACAAGAATCATTGCTCACTTTGTTATTCACTGTGTCAACAGCTTACACAATTGAAAATACATCACTGTCAAAGCACGTATGCTGCATTATTTTGATTACAGTTATTATCTGACAACAAAATACAGAACACAAGACAATTTAGTCCTGAAGGTAGCCATAGTGATTAAACCTTTTTTTAAACTGAACAACTCCATCTGTCCTTTCAGTCCAAGACTAAACTTGATTTTCTTGTAAAATCATAAATAAACACTGCTCACTCACACTCATCTAAAAGGTATGTTATATGTGTGCATTACAATAATAACATATCCTTGGATGTGCAGGACGCCATTTTGTCTTTAGAGTGAGGCAAAGAGATTTATTAGAACCTAAAGAGGCATAAATGCTTTACAAATATGTCTGAAAGGATACAGGAACTAGCTCAGTTCACAACTTTTTTCAATATTTTGTATTCAGAGGGGCTTGTAGGGTCAGGTTTTTGGGCTCTTCTGCTTTAATGGATGGCCATTTTTGGTCAAATCTAAGTCATCGCAATCCAAATTCTAGTGAAATCCATGTTCCCTAAATTTTGAATGTTTTTGTATGCCAAATAAAGATCAAATTGAACATTTCAGTTCCTAATTGTAAAAACCACCAACATGGACATGGATTAAACCAAAAAGCAACATACCAAATAATGGGTCTAGATGGAAGAAAATCTTTCTGTTAGTGGAATGTGGCTTGTTTGTTAAAATAGAACCATAGGCAGGATACTGCTGTGGTTTGTACCAGAAAACCTGCAGTAGTCTAAAAAACACAATTGGAACTCAATTACCTGCAGCTTGTGTAAACCTCAAAGTGTGTTAGCAGCATAATTACAGTTTTTCTAAATGCACGCTTGTTTACGCAGTATAGAAATGTAAGAAATTAGCTAAACAGAAGCCCTTAAAAACGTGGCAGAGTAAGAAAGAAAGACAGAGAGAGAGAATCTCTTCCTGTCTCTTACCGTTCCTCCCTAATCGTCCTCTCTCTTCCTTCCTGTCTCCCCTCCCACTTTCCCAAACAGGCAGGGATATACACCCAAGCGCCTCTCATTTACGCAGGCCTTCACAGGGCCAATCGCAGCCTGACATTTTGTCTCACAGTTCAGTGCATACTATTCCCAAAGGGATCTATTAAGTTATGGTACTCAGTGAGCCAGGGAAAGGGAGAGCCAAGCTTCCGAGTGGATTAGTTAATCAATAATATGGGGAAGCATTAAAATAGATGCATTCATACGTTGATTTAGAACAGGGGCAGGGAGCCGTCTGGCTTTCACGATTCCCTGAGGTATTGATCCCAGTAAATGGTGGGCGGACACTCTTTCCATGGTAATTGTCACAACACTGAGCTGAGTTCTAAAAACAATCATTTGTCTGTACTTCATTCCAATTCATGTTCACCTACAAAAAAATATATTAATAAAATAAATGTTATTGTTACTGTCCTCACACAGTCATTTCTTTTCGACTGTATGGCTTCTGAGAGCACCATGACCCAAGAGCAATTTCTGTCTTTTGTCCTCATGCAAATGATACCGTTCTTTAATTCTCATGGGAGGAATGAGGGGAACTAAGCTCATTATCATGCAACTTTGCTGCATTACTGCATCACTGAACTCCTTTTACCATGGCTAACATCTAAGTGAACCTATTCTGCTCACCTCGTTCCTATGCAATATACTCCAGTCCCCAAAAACCCCTAAGGGATGCTAAACAGCAGCACGATTGGCTGCTACAAAGAAAGCTATATGGATAATAAAATGATGTGTAAGGCAAGCAAGTAGCAATGGTAATCTTGAGCTGGGGGGCAGTTTTCGTTATGCAATTATATTTCATTGCTAAGTGGACAAAAGGGCCTCGATCTGGGAGTTGAAAATGAAGCTTGGATAAAAATGGAAAAAAAGAGAGATAATAATATGAGGTGATAGCAGGGTAGATACAGATTGTATTATGCAGAAAAGTAAAAAATTAAAAAAAGACATGTAAGGATACTTTAAGTAGACTTGGAAAAGCCATCTGTAAATGAGCTCTGATTTATGCCTCCTTACAAATATATTTTGCCATGTGAATGTGTGAAGGAGATGTATATTCTGTTAAAATAATCTTTATATTTGAATAACCAACTTAAAGATATGAAAAGTACAACCACAGACCATGTGTAGACTGTTGGAGTACAGACAGCATACAGAAAAATTCAAAATCATTTTTTTAAATAAAGAAAGATCGAAACCATATCACACTATCAAAAGAGTATTATTACCCTAGCATGGCTCTTACAAAATGCCAATGCTGTTCTGTCTGCTAGATGTCTTAAACAACTATGTTCTCCCTATCTACTTTATGAAGTGATAATATTTTCTTTTTCGGCTTATTGTGCACAACAACACAAAGAGATTTAACATTGTCATGGGCAGCTGAAGTCCTGATCAAAAATAGAAAGGTAAGAGACAACTTAAAACCTCAAAGGCAAGCAACCAAGTGAAACACGCAGGTGCAAAGAGGTGTCCCTATTCACCTGTCAGTGAAACATGGAAGAAGGCAACATGACTTTGAAAAATACTGAAGCAAAAAACGTGATATGTCCATAGTGTTCTTAAAGGATATTCTAATGTTGGATTTGAGCTGTTGCTCAGATGAAGAAGCCTACAGTTGCACAGACAACCAAAGGAACAGTATAGTCTATTAGCTCTAATACTGTAATGGAGTACCCCCCCACCCCCACCCCCAAGCCAACATGATGCTACAATCAGATATTTCTAACACACCTAAAAATAGACCCTGATAGCAGAAAATGTTTCATCTGTCGAAAACATCAACCAAATGTCAGGTTTTTGTGTCAGCCTTTCAGAATCAAAGAGAGAGAGAGACTCATCAGTTTGCATCAGCATTCAACAATCATACAGGGGGGAAAGGCACAGATACCATTTTCTTCACTGATAGTTGCTGCAGGAAAATGCTATGCAGTCACAGCTTGGGTCTTTGGCCCTTTGTGATGTGCTTTTTTGGTACTTTGATCAACTAGGCACAGCATATTCCCCCCCATTACTTTTCCTGACTGGAAATACTGTTAGACTCACCACCTGTATGTACGCCGTGTGGAAACGCCACAATGTCCAAAGCATTCTTCCTGTAACCGACAAATCTGGATTTATACCAGTTGTGAGCGTATTAAGATTAGAGATGTTCACAACCTGAAATGGTTTCGGTGAGAAGAAGATTACCATAAATTGTTGTACAAATGTTCACGCATTAAAAGTGTTCATATTGAACAGTAAACTAGTTAAAACAACTTCATTAAAAAAGTTCAGATATTATTGAATTCAAAAGTATACAGATGTAGCATGAACAGACAGTAAATGTTAAATGTGGAGCACACACCTGCACTTGGTATTTGATGCTTTGTAATTATCATTCCACCCCCATTTGTTAATTCCATCACTTAATCTAATTTTTCTCTTTCTCTACCCTCAGTCTTAATCTCTCTGTGTCTTTTTCTAAAGCCCATTGGAATCATCATTATGCACACTCAACTGTATCATCTACAAATATTTGTATGCTAATGCAGGCTTTCATATGCTGCTCTCATTAAGGCTGGTAGTGGGACATAGGCTAGCTAACAACCCAAAGGCTGTTCTCAGTAAAGGAATGAGCTAAACAATCTATAAACACTGCTGCTCAGCGTGGAAATGTCCTTACCTTTCCCTATGGACTGGAAACTTGTGTAAAACAAAGCCCTGTTTGATTGGCTGCCACTGAATTGCCTTAAGATGACCTCCCAAAGGGAAAACAGGTAAGTTAATTAGCCATGCTTAAGCCTCTGCTTGACCAGACTTGGTATCTGGTTGGACAAGAAATTAACAAGTATTTCCCTTTGCACTGTGCTCTAAGTTTGGAGTATGGCACATAATGTTAAAGCCGTTGGGAGCAGGCCTAAGCTATGACCTGATGTTTGTACATTATAACCAAGTGTGCCAGCGTCCCGCTTGTATTATTTTCAGACTGAACCCAGAGGAAATGAATGAAACTTTGTTACCGTCAAAATTCCCTTCATTTATCCTCTCAAAAAGTATGGTTTGCCATCACACCCTTAGGCGATTGTATTTTTATTTACTTTTTCATTTGTGATAAAATATCCATGCTATTCACCAAAGGCCTACTGGCCTCAAGTTTAGATGAAATTAGAAATCTATAATTCAGTTCACACTTCAGAAAGTGTGCCCAGCAGAGTAAATGTTTGGCGAGAGAAAGAGAAATACACACACACACACTAACACACACACACACACACACACACAGATGGAGAGAACACGTAAAAGAGAGAATAGAGGGGGACAAAAAAAGGAGATTTAATTTCCTATGCCTCAGCCGATCACACTGCTCGTGGCACAGTAAAGTCTCTGGAACAAAACACAACCTTAAAAAATAATGAAATATACGTGCATGACAATATATTCCTTTTTTTCATTTAGATATTCATATGAAAAAGGCAAGAGGGGTGCAAGACTCAACCTCCCCCCCACAAAACTCTAAACAACAAGCAAGAGTAAACTCTTAACATCAACAGTTTGACAAGTCATGGAGCCTAGAGAAGAGCTTAATGCTTGATCTTCTGACATGATATTTGACACATTTCTCTGATATAATTGCTATAGAGGAAACTGTATGAGACCTTCCACATCATCCAACTCTTTTCCTCAAGCCTCTGTCAGCTGATATAGTCACTTCAAAGATCCAACTTAGTGGGATGTTATTGAATTTTTGACGGGGGTGGAGGGCGGGCTGGAAAAGATATTGCTCAAGAGTTTTTCACCAAAACTCAGACCAATATCATCAGATATTAAACATAGGGAGAAATCACTCTCTTTGAAGAGCGGTTGAGTGAGAATGAACAAAGGCAGCAAAACACAAGATCTATTACCTTGGATGTTGACTGAAAAAATATCTAAAATGGCTGGGGGCATTTTAACCAGATTCACACAAACACTATACCTTTTCATTCCATGCAGCAGGGTTGTATTGTTCTTTGTCGGGTTTAGTACACTGGCAGAGGCTTCATTGCTTGACACAAGTAAATAGAGGCTCTCTTTCCATGGAAAATGGCAGATTCTTAACAATATTCTTGGATGTTCAATTTTGAAGCCTGCTAGTGGGGGCTCAATGGTCTGAGTCTACAAATGTTATAGGTAATCAATGTCAATACCAGTCACAGGCTGTTTCTGTGATATTGTACGCCTGACCTTGAACACATGTTTGCAGGCCGTTGTGTTGAAAGACGTAAGTGTTACCTACGGTAGCAGAACAACGGCATTTTCACTGTGGAATTGAATCCCAGCCACGTGTTAAGAGTGTATTACACTAGTTTTCTAAAGAATCACTCACTGCTGTGCTGACAGTGTGACACACAATGCTATATTTCACTCATGAACAAGGTTTATATTCCACTTATTCAATGGCTTCGGTTACAGCTGATGCTACAGTTTAATGTGAAACCACTTTTGGATTATCACTGAGTAATAACCTTTATCGTGGTAATATCTATCACGTATAATTTCAAAGCTTATTTTGACAGGGAACATGAAAGGATCCTTTTCACTCTCTTGTCATGTGTGAGGAAGATGGATTTTTTTCTCCCGTCATGCTCTGATTCAAGACAAAGCAGAGAACACAGAGAGATACACCAGGGGTGGAATGTTCTTTATAACGGCGGAGAATCCATTCTGCTTTGTTAATGTGAAGTGTTGAACAGCACAGAAATGAAGACACCACAGTGACAGATGCTTAAAGATATAGTACAATAACAATCCACGTTGAAGCAGCTACATTAACAGATGTTGCATGTTCAACTTAAAAGTGTCACAAGTAGCCTAATATATTTATGGTCCAAACCTCAGTCATGGATTGAGGAATGATCATGAGAAAGTATTTTGATTTCAAGCCAAACTGCATATGGGGAAAAATTAAAATACTTCTGTATTTTGCATAGAAAAAAGGACTTTTTTCACTGCATAAATGAATGTGTAGTTATCCTCAACAATGTGACCATCACTGAGTTTTATCAGATTTATGTTCATGCTGATGCAATGTTTTGGCCTTAAACAGAGGCCAATTATGGTCTCTCACAACACATTTAAGATCCAATTTTATTTTGATTGTCTATGAGATCTGCCATTTGCCTAGAATCACTGAATGATATTTTCTGTGACAAAGACAAAATATTGCAAATTCAATGACGAGATTCCTGCAAAGACTGGATTTCAGTCATGTCACAAGCTGCTGGTTATGACTTTTTAGGAATAATAAAATGCATTACAAAAAGCAATAAACTGGTATTATTAAAGTAAATCCCCACACTGCCCAAAAGCCAGAGACTAAGCAGTGTTACTCCAAGTCAATTAAATGTCCTAATACAGACATGGGACACAAATCCATAATTTTCTTGAAATAATCACACTGGTGTGAAATTGATTACAAATCTCTGATATATACAAATATTAGATACACTGCATTTAAAGTTGTATATTTTTTCAGTGCTGAATGTTGATTAATCAGTCAGTCATCACTGATTACCTGCAATCTCAACTTGACAACAATGAAATCCACTATTAAAGAGACACTGTTCCTGGAATCCATTCTAAATTCAACAATTTGCAGAAGAGCTCTTAGAACAGTGTATTTTTATTGATATACAAATTCAATTATGTATAGTGTTTCATTGCCTTTCCTATGCATTGATCTGTTATCTACCACAGTCTTTCACTGGATTTGATGATATTCCCATCAACAAATTGCAAGAAAATCTGTTCTATAAAAGAGGTCATATGCAAAATCAGGTATAAAGTATTTTACTGAATGCACAAAAAGTGACGTGAAAGCCACTGGACATCTTCATCATGGTCATTAAGAGTTATTGTGCATCCAGATGTGCATCTAAAATGGCCAAGCACAATTATCTCTATGTACGTGAAAGGTGCCACACAGAGAGGCAAGGAGCCACCTCAGTGAGCCTTGTAGGCCATCTGCCATGGCCACACCTGAGTACAACATCTGACAGGCAATTAATAAGAGAGTCTCTTGCTGTGGTGGCCAACCTCTGTGGCATATGTCGCTTTGATGACACTCGTTTGTCTGGCATCATCTTTAACTGGACTGAGCAGAAACTAATTATCCAGCATTTTTATTGTTGCAGTCTCTTATCCAGGTGAGTTTGTTTACTTCAAAGCTCTTCATCTAGAGGAGTAGAAGTTTTCTGAAACAAGGCATAACAGGTGTGTTTTTTAAGCGTTTCATACTATATAGGAAAATGCTATAGATTGCATACATCTATTACACGCAATGCATGTAAAATGTTCTTCAAAGATGTCCGCTGTCAGATTTATGTAAAGATTTTGCTTCTTGGTCAAGGTTGTACCAAACAGGCTGCTGCCCAGATAAAAACCCTATACAGTATTTCTGTCTGGTGTCTACACCATTTAAGCTGTCAAACCCAAAGGCAAAGTATGGTGTATATCAATTTACAGCTGAGCATCTGGTAAATTGATGCAACGTCACACTTGGGTTGGATTAATCCAAGAGCCAGGTGGAAATGTCAGTTCTTGGTTATGGATTATGGTCAGGCTGAGAGATTCTCAAGGGTTTGGCATTAAATCCCCCCAAAAACTTGGTCAGTGGTCCATGATTGATTGATGACTTTACCAGCCATCAGTAATGGAGAGCTGTCATCTTGACCAGCTGTGAGAGTTTATAAGGTGAAGCTTGTCTGTTCTTCTCAATTGCAAGACAAAGATGTGCAAATAATTGGACTGGTAGCTGCAAGTATGAAAATATCCTGGTGAAACAGGCATATATTTACCAATGTGTTAACCATGTATTAAAAAAAAGCTCCACATCTCACTCTTGGTGTACACTAGAGCAATTTTCAAGAAGCGGGGTGAGCGTAGGTGAGATCACACGATGCAAGATACATGTTTACCATTTAACATGAAAAATCTCAAAAAATAGTTTGGAAAGTCTTTGAATTTAGTATGCAAAATGGGTGGAAAGTTTCTATTTTTGTGCTGCAATGATGGTGCTACTGTCTTACTCCTTCAAGAAAAAGGCAAGGTAAAGTTTGCTGAGCTGCAGGGCTGTCACACATGGCAGCAGGACAGTGGCTGCAAAGTTCAGGGATTACATGCCCGGGGGTGAAGCTAATTGGAACACTGGCCAAACCTGGCGCTGCCAGGAATACACTCTCTCTATATCTATAGCTGCTATATCGATATTTAAGAGCCTGCCTGTGTTCAGCTATGTGGAGAGAGACAGTGAGAAGAACGGGGGTAGGGCCACACATTTCGTGGATATCGAAGTGGGGATGCTTTATTAATGGGAGTTCAGTTTTACATTTCAGTGGGAAAGGATCGGTGCAACATCACTGTGATAGTATCAGTCACTCTTCCAAACCTGTCATCTAAGAGCTGCCTTAAATAGCACATAATTAGATCTACCTCAAAGTCTGTGATGATAAACACTGAGCCAAACTGTGTGTGAATATTACTGAATGTGGAAGCCATGTAACCATGGGAATCCAGGGAATATATTCTCCTGTAGCAACTGAACCGGTAAATTCAGTGCAAATTAGAAAACAATTGCTTTTTATTTACACAGCCCTTAAGAAGACTTGTAAACTTAAGGCAAATACATGGGTATTTTACAAATGCATAACCACCAGATTGAACACATTGTTCTTTTAATTTTTATGTCAGTGTTGCCAGCAACAGAGAGAATACATACAGAACTAAACTGCAATTATGGACTTAAAAAATGCTTGTATCCAGCTTGTATATGAAATGAACGCTTCATGAAAAATGTGAATCTGAATGCTCCAGACTTGCAAATTACATAAGCTTAAAAGCAGGCATTATGGTTTGGCAGTATATCAAAACTTTCATTCTATCGACACTATTCAAGCTAGATTAATAGAATAAAAAATAAATATATAAATAAGAAAAGCAAAACACTGCAGTCAATCAGTTAAGAACAGCAGGTCAATTTGTCCAATTGCCCAACCTTAATTTGTTATTTAGATATATACTGCAGTTGGTTTATAACTCGAATGTCAGAAATCTGCCTCGGATCAATGCCTCCAAACATCATTGGCTATCCAGTTACACCAAAATCTATTGAACAACAAGGTTGTTATTGACATAGTAAACGCCTTTACTAGTCTCAGTGTAGGACCACACAGCTAAGTCTTTAAGCTTATGTCCAGTGACTCCATAATGCCAATGGAGCAGCACCTCTTGTTCTGGGTGAAAATCAATTGTGAGCACACTGAAACATCTGCTGATGAGGGGGAGCACGACTGAAATGGAACAGACAACACTTAACAACTGTCCCTAAAGCCATGATTATAATCTAAAGTGCCAAAACTCCCAGTACCACAGCCAGAATCACTTTAATGAAGATGGTTCAGGCTGTGAAGAGAGCTATTATTAAAGCCCAAACTCTATGTTATTATCAGTTGTGCAGCTATGTTATATGCTCTTGTTAAATGTCATGATTATCTGTTAAAGTAGCCTGTCCAGTGTTGCAAAGCAGCAAAAATATTCAATTTCCACTACACTGTTTCTCTATTCTGGTTCGTCTGTCTTGTGAATTACAGTGGTTTTGATTCGGCTATGTCTGGACTCACCCAGCCATGCTGTTGCTCTGATGCATTTTTAAAGCTTTGACTATATGCTTTTTATCTCAAATAACATTCTTGCTGAAAATTGTCAGCTTGCAGTGATTGTTAATAATTGATCAGTAATTGAGATCTCCTTTTAAAATCTCCTTTGGGTGTGGATTAACTTAAATTTGAACTAAGCTATTCAAAATATATTTTCAGCCTTAATAGCTGCAAAAAAAAAAAAAAAAGACGACTAAAAATCTTAATGCTTGCAAAAAACCTCCAAACATTCCTCTTTTTTGGGGAGTGGGGTGAACTCAACAGGTGAGCTGACTGATACCTTCCAGTTTCTTGGAGGATAAAAACATTGGAAAAGATTCAATATGCAGATGTGGTTATCTCTCTCAAACACTTTAAGCACAAGGCTGAGTGGAAGAAAACAGAATTGCCCTCTTTCCTCAATAAGAATGGCATGCTGAGAAAAAACTGCTTTGGAAAAAAAGGCCACACCTTGACCTTATTTCCATACACCCACACATGACTGGCACGTGACAGTGTGCTTCTGCAGGTAAAGGAGGACACCTAATGCAGCTCAGTCTTCACAGGTGCTCATTTAGTATTCACAATGCAACACATGCAGGGAAAAGGACATGACTTGTAAGCATTTACAGTTAATTATGAGATATTTTAAGATTAAGTTGATGGATAATAGATAGATAATGACTTTCTTAAAATATAGCCTAATTTTGAAACAGGAAGTAAAATAATCTCAAGGTACAACTTTGTTCTGAGTCGCTTATCAAGCGAAATATATGCCTTTCGTGAAATGTATGCCACTGTGTAAGTCACAAATAGCATAAGTGTGAACTTTTGGCTCAGCACAATTGCAGTTTTCTATGATTTATTAATGTGACACTTCTAGAAATGATATACCCTAATGTTCCACACTTGTTTGACTTATCCAACTTCTGTAACCTTGCAAAATCTTTACTCAGTCAACTGCCTTTTTATCCCACTTGCTGTCTTTCTGCATTTGAGTCTAAGCAACTTTGGCAGCAAACTGAAACACTACAACAAGAGGCTAATTTTTAAAGACAAGCAATTTCCTTAAAGAATTTAAAGGATGGAATCATCTATCACAGCAATAAAGATCAGGTAATAAGTCATGTTTCTACTGGGTAAGCAACACGTCTTTTCACAGCAACACATTTAATATTTGCAAGTGCAGCACTGCCAGTGGGAAGACAAAACAAGCACTGTTTCAATCTATAACTACAAAAGAGAAGACAGAGGAAAGTCAAGGAAGTCCATTGTGTATTATCCCATCTAAGAAATGACCATGATGCATTTAATGCTGCATGTTTACAGACATTCCTCATTCACTTTTTCAATCTTTTAGACAATAAAGACACAAGATACTTTTATAGTAAGGTTTCCTTTGTGTTCTTCATTAGCTTTTGACATCCACGAAAGGTGTCTCTGATTTTTCTGGAGGGAAATAGCTCCAATTGCTCTTCTTCAGAGATGGATCCTATACTTTATCGTTGTAGCATTTTTTTTTTTTTTTCCAAACATGGATGTGTAATTTGAATGGCCGACCCAATACAGATGATGCTGTTTTATAATGCTGCTAAAAATGTAGCCAGGTTATACTTTTTGTTTTAATTGCATGAGCACTTTGCATTGGGAACCCAATTTGCAAACACGCTTGTCTTATTTAAATAATTGAGGAGGCTGATGTTCGTCCAAATACAGCATTAAACCATCGCTCAGTAAATGCACAAGCCTTTTCACTTAGGCTGTCTCCTGCACTTCTGGATACTTTTATGATGACCTTCCAACTAACGAATCAAGATTAATTTGATCATCATGCATAATTGGACAATCATAATAGTGGTGGACTAATAGAGCAGAAACTCTGTTAATTACTGCTGCAATAATGATGCTGAAATATATCTATTTGGCTGCTGCCACATAGGAGGGTTTGGAGGGTAGGAAAGTGTAGAGTCATGCAGTCAGTCACATGGTGGGGACTACCATCTGGGTGTCACACATGCTGGGTCAGCCACTCCTGTGTGGAGTCATAGTTTCTCAGTCGCTGGCTGGGGGGATCCCTGTGAGTCAGCAAGTTTCAACAGCACCCCTTGGACCTAAATGGTTTGAGCGAGGCAAGCGTCACAAGCGGAGCACTCAGGCTACATTGGCTTAAAGCATCATCCAAGAAGCAAGGCTGGACTGACTTTCACTTTGGATTCTGAAATGCACTGCATCTTCTAATCAGCAGGAGCCCAGGCAGAAATAATTGGCATCAGCACAGTGGAGTATAATGCTTCAGCTGTGCTTGTGTTGCCGCCATAAGACTTCCTGTCTTTTATGACAGTCATGTCTAATTTTACACACCGGACATTGGGCACAGGAACAGCAATGACAAGGGCAGGGGTAAATACATTTTTTTTTTTTAAATGGTCAGTAAAGGCCATCATTGGAATTTCTGATGCTTAAGCAGACAAGGCTCTTCCAATGCAGTTCAACAGCGCGAACCAAGCAAGGAAAAAGAAAGAAGTCTGTCATGGCTGTTCAACAAAGTTATCCTCTGCTATGCTTTTCGTGAAGAAACATGGATAAAGAATACTGTGTCAGATACCTTCCAGTGAAGTGATGCACACAGTCTGCATATTGTGTGATCTAATGACAAAAAACAACAACTGTGCTGTTGTTACAGGCCATATGATTATGTCAGTGGGTCTGGGAATTCCTTGCACAGTGCAGCTTGGCTCAGATTACACAGCATGTAAACATTTTCTGGCAAAGCATACGAGTAATCCCATCTCATTACGCCACTGCTAACAATGCTTGGTCAACTGTGACTTCTCAATGTGCAAATGAATGAGAAAATAACTGGGCTGGAAAACAATTTTCCTTTGTCAGTCCCTACTCACCTGAGTGCTATATAAGGGGTCAACGTACATCAAGCAGCCCTTAATGAGTCAAAGAGACAGAGGAAAACGCTGCAGTGGGGACTAATATGTGACAGCAACTCAGACAAGTCTGGTTTTCTAATTGCTGTAGATGTGTGCAGTCCTCCGGCAAAACTTTGTTTAATATGCTGCATAACTGGCAATGTCTTTAGGATGTCAATATATCCTGACTCTTACTGTGCTGGCTAAGAATAATCCATAGCATTTTTCGAAAAGAAGTTCTAAGGATGGGATCCATCAGGAATTATAAGATGACGTTCTCGAAAATACCGGTCCAATTAGAATCCATCACAGTCCTGACCCATTCCTTTAGGATCCCTTTGGAGGACTCTTATTACGCCAAGGAACTCCTAGGGTTGACAAAGAATTGATGGCAAAAGGATACCCTCCATCCTCTTATATTTTAAACAATCCCAGACGTAGTTAGTTATAGAGGAGCTGCCAGGGTAGCAGATACCCTAGCCTCCCAAGTCACAAAAAAATTATTTTATATATGTTATCATGCAGCTATGTTAATACTTTGAATGTCCAAAGGCATTTCTAGGAGTCTTGTTTGAAATTAGTCACACCTGCATGACTACATGTAAATGCAACCTCAACCCTATGAAGGCAGAACTCTAATTAAAGTTTGCTCTGTGCTTTAACTTCTGTATGGTTGCACTGGGGCTGCATAGCTCTGATTAGGCCACCATGAAGCGGAGGTTTAGCTTGGGGACTTTGGCTTTTGAATGATTTTGTCACTGTTCTCCATCACTTTCAGTCTGTGCCTCAGGGGATGTGACCTCTGAGGACAGGGGGACTTCACTCCAATATAATTGTTTTTGACAGGCGGGCTCACATTGGTGCTTGCCCCCCATACTCTGCTGGCAGTGTGACATTTTTTCGTTGGATGGAACATGTTGTTTGTGAAAACAGAACAACATAGAAGGATTTTGTGCAGTTGCTGTGGCAGGGCACACTGCCAACCGATCCCACAGTTTCTCACATCAATTTTACCTTAGGCAAGGCCAGTATGAGCTTAGTTCTGTAATCTAAAGAGAGCTAATGATAGCATCACAGGGGTGAGTATACGCCCCCATCTCTTCTTTCCTCTCTCTCAGTCTCCATCCTTTTCACTCCATCCCATGCTGTTGTTTTAAATCAACAAATATTCTGATCAATTCTGAATAAATAAGAGCACACTGTACATTGGAGGGTGGCATAGACAATTGAATACATGGAACAAGGAAAAATATGCAAATCTGTCCTATAATCCGGCAGTGATCACAAGAGGTACTAAAGAGTCGTGGAGTCACGGAATTGCGCCTCTTGAAATGGGTATGAGCAAGAGAACGTTCAAAATAATTCCAGTCTCCCAGAATAATACGGTGACTCATAACTATCACCTTACTTCTGTGTGAACTAAAGTGAATATCAGATACAGAGCACTGAGCGTTGCTTCACCCACTCAACTTTTATTTATATTGCATACTTGGGTGATTCTCACGAACATGGTACAACTCATAGCAAAAATGAAAAAACATTGTAGACACAATTTTTCCTCCCCTTTTCATAAAATAGGATCTAGTTTCACTGTTCAGTTTGGAATTATAACCAATATGCACATTTTTTAGGTATTTTTAGGCATTTTTGTTGGCATTTGGAGGAAATAAATTCATTACCGTAACGCATTTCTAATTATGAAATATGAAACAACAAAACATTTTTTTCACCTTTTTTTGACTGCAAAGACTTCATTGTGATCAAGGGTAGTGGGTATCACCAAAAATATTGAAAATTAACAAAACATATTATTTTGGTGCAAACAATTATTTCATCACCGTAACATGAAAACAGTTTTTCACATCCATTTTAATTCTGATTTTGTTAAAAAATATTAAATTGAAAAAACAATACAACAACAGTATGAAGGGTCTGGCACATTTAATTAAACAATAAAACATTAAGAGTAATTAATTTATGTAAGTTCAATAAAACATGAAATACTGTACATTGCGGTAATGAAAAAAAGTGTAACGGTAATGAATAAGAATGTTTCGGTAATGAACACTTTGTCA